>PVHT021183711.1:625410-708697 GCA_004024745.2 Catagonus wagneri
CACACCTCGGGCAAACTCCTCCGTATACACCTTCGATACACACCTCGGGCAAACTCCTCCGTATACACCTTCGATATACACCTCGGGCAAACTCCTCCGTATACACCTTCGATATACACCTCGGGCTGTCTGGAAGGTGTTTCGTACCAACGTCAGGAGGGGCCCTTTCACGGATGGAGATACAGGTAGGTTTTGCTTTATACTTCTCTGATATACATCAATTTCTTCCTAAAACATACAGTGATCATGTTAATGTAAATACACCGCTTTTTCTTTTTTTCCCCAGAACAAAAATATTAAGCTGTGTGTACCACCCCAAGACAAAAAACGGTGGATTCTCTGAAAGACTGAGCTAGTAGGAGTTCCCGTCGTGGCTCAGTGGTTAACGAATCCAACTAGGAACCATGAGGTTGTGGGTTCAATTCCTGGCATCGCTCAGTGGGTTAAGGATCTGGCGTTGCCGTGAGCTGTGGTGTAGGTCTCAGACGCAGTTCGGATCCTGCGTCACTGTGGCTGTGGCGTCGGCCCACGGCTGCAGCTCCAATTA
This sequence comes from Catagonus wagneri, assembly GCA_004024745.2. Classification (NCBI taxonomy): domain Eukaryota; kingdom Metazoa; phylum Chordata; class Mammalia; order Artiodactyla; family Tayassuidae; genus Catagonus; species Catagonus wagneri. The sequence goes on from PVHT021183711.1 coordinate 625,958, forward strand.
GACCTGTAGCCTGGGAACCTCCATACAAGTGCGGCCCTAAAATGACAAAAAAAAAAAAAAAAAAAGATTGACTAGTAGTGCTGGGGGCAGGGGCGGGAGGGGGACGAGGTGCCTTCCCGATGCCCGCGGGAAGCTTCACCTGGAGGGACGGGACCTGGGCACACCTAATTATGAGGAAGATGAGCTTCTTTACAAAAGAATCTTTGCTGTGATAAATAAAGACAATCAGCGGTTTTCAAAATTTTTTATTTGGTGTTAACTTCACAAGAAAACAAAAAATCAGTTACTCTGGTGTACGTGAAATCAGAACAACACAACCACGGGGAAAAAAATCTCAGCCCAGGAATGGAAAACTGATGCTTCAGTGCTATGGATATGCAATGCGCTTCATACCACAGTGCGTCTCAGCGTTTTGCCAACTTTTTAAAAAATGCTTTTTCTTTGTGATCATCCATTCACAAAACTAAAAAAACCACACTTTCAACTCTGTCGCCAAAAGCCTTTGGGCTTCAGCCACTTAGCTATGAAAACAAATAAACACATGACCTGTTAATCCCCTTGCCCGTCTACACTCACTGCAAGTCCCCCGTGGAAGGTGCCACGTCTTCCTGCCAGCATGTAAGGAAGCCCGCACCGTTGCCACCTGGAGCCCTTTCTTGATAAAAAGCAGCTGTCCAAAATCAACCGAGCTAAAGGTTGTGTCTGAAATATATTTATTTGGTCTCTGCTACCTAAGCAACGACTTCTAGGATGACGGTCACTGTAGTGATTTAGGAATTTACAACACCCAATTCTTTTTTGCCTTTGCTGTTTAATTATATCTCAGTGCAGACGCTAATCAATTTTTAGGAAGCTCTGGAAGAAAGAAAAATACATAAAACCTTATAAAGTCTGTAAATAAATAACAGCAACATAAGACCTTACACACGCACACTCGCACGCGCACACACACAAACCCACTTTAAAGTGTCAAAGACGTGCTGTATAAAAAAAACAAACCCTGAAGCGCGGTGAGACCAAGCCTGATGGCCCATCAGGCTTCCCACAGTGAGGACAGACAGCGCCTGGCACGACTCCACGGCCTTGGATGGAGTTTTCTGCGTCATCAATTAAGAAAAAGGCAACAAAACCCAACACTCAAGCACATCACGTGTTTCTCGGCCAGTTCAGCTCCCAGCTAGTAGGTAAATTACGCGTTTATTGCCTGCAGCAGCAGCCTTAGTGGTGAAGCTGTCTCATCCATATTAGACTTTTCAGCTGTTCCTGACAGTACAGACACACGAAACTGATTTCACACATTGTTTTTAAAAAAAAACAATGAGTTGGTTAAAAAAAAACAATTTTGAATATTTAGAGTTTGCAAATACTGCTCCTTCTAACTTCAACTTGCTGCATAGCGGCGTGAAAGCTCAAGGAAGTGACTGTCACAAATGGATGGGGCTGGACGAGACGGACTGACCCCCCGGGTTCCCGAGGGACACAGGGAGCGGGCCCCGTGAGGCAATCAGACAGGCGTGGGGAAGTCAGTACTGCACCCTCCGACCCGCCGCTCCCAGAACTTGCCCAGAACATTCTCTCAAACACAGAACGAGATCTAAGCTCTGCGAAGCCACAGCCACAAGAGTAGCTAGCTGCGGCAGCCAAGGTTTCTTTAGGGTGATGAGGTGGCCTCTGTTGCACGTCAAACATTCGTAATTTCAAGTTCTGGGGGCTTTGATTCAACACCGGTTACCAAACTATGGAAAAAAAAAATCATAATTTGCAACTAAGGTTCTCACCAAGCACTTAAGACTCACTGCAAACACCCCTGAACGGCGTCCATGGGAAAGGCAAGAGCGACGTAAGACGGTGGGGGTGCAGGCCCACCCCGCCTGGCCTCAAATGTACCCCAGACCCCAAGTCCTTGGCTGCTTCAGTTAGCAAGGAAGCCATATGGTATTTTCCATGATACTCTAGGAGGAAAATCCTAAGATAGAAAACACAGTTTTGTAAGTCTCTAAAAGCACACCCTTGTGGTTCCTACTTCAAATGTACATGAGATTTCACTGAATGAAGACCGGGGGTGAGCCACCTGTGCTGCCCTCTTGCCTTCGGAAAGGCGGGGACCAGCCACGGGCTGTGCCCGTCCCAGTTCTCGGAGGACAAAGCCCAAGTGTTCCAAAGCTAAGGTCTCTGAAGGGCGAAGTGGCAGCTGACAGTGCGGGGCTAAGAAGGGAAGAGACGGACCGCAGCTGGGAGGGAAGGGACTGCAGTTAGGGCGCAGAAGGCAGTGATATTCTAGGACGAGCACATGCACACTCATTCTTGGTTTGACAACACAATCTAGTCTATTTCAAATAGCCAAGAATTTAACAGCTTGGAAAAAAAAATCTTCAACAGGATAGCTGTCCTCAACTCTAAAATAAGCAAGAAGAGAAAGATAATTACTGATCTGAACCAGTTAATTGAAGAAGAAACCTAAATTGTTGTTTTAGATTAGCAGGCCTCACAAAAGGGTACTTTTCTCTCACAGATCGATTTTTAAAAATAATGTGTACTACTCTGCAGGTTTAGAGATGAGTTCGAGAAAAGAGCTCCTCCTCGCTGGGTCCCACCCACTCGCCTCTGCCTTCCGAGCCTGCGTCCTCTGAGGCGGGGCTGCCGCTGGAGGACGTCTTCCCGCGGAAGCCGCTGGGCTGTGCTCCAGAACTTCTCTCTCCTGTACACCTTGCTTCATAAACAGAAGACACCTAAGATTAAAGGAACAATTTTCAACAGATCAGGGAGGTATTCCTCAGACGCTCAAGGAGACGCTCTTTACACACGGAGACTAAGTAACAAGCTGCTGATGTTTTCTTGCGGAGAGTTGCAAAAACATGAAGGCTTTTCTCGTTTAAAAGCAAAACAGACAAGTTCCCCTCCATTACCCAGAAAGGATCCCACACCCCAATTCTCCAAGGTCAGCCCCTTGGACACAGCGTGGCCTCTGTCAGGGCTGGATGGAAATGAGTCTTTGAGTGGGGACCCCGCTGGGAGGACAACATGGTCTCGTCCTCCCGGGGCCTCGCATTCCAAGGAGAAGCAACAAGCCAAAAACCAGCAGGTTCCCTCTGTGCTGAGCAGCTGGGGGCTGTGGCTGACGGGCTCTCAGGCAGGAGTGGCGGGGCCGGCGGCTCTCCCCCGGCCGGGGGCTGAGAAGCAAGCCTGCCACAGAAACAGCCAGGGGCACCTGAGCCCTTGGGGCTGTGCTTCTGAACTGAGGGCCCCTCAGCATCCAGAACTTTCCAGGGGAACTTCTGGGTGTGTGGGACTGTCCCCCAGCCACCAGAGGGTCGGCAGCTCGGGCCGTCAGGACACTAAGTGCAACTGCAGCCCCTCCCCGGTCAGAATATCTAGCAATGCTCCCCTGCGCCCCTCGCAGTCACCAGCAATGCCGTCCCGCCCCCAAATGACCAGCCAGGCTCTCCCTCCTCCAGAGTGATCAGCAATGTCCTCCCCCTAAGTCACAGCAACTAGCAAGCCCCGCCCCCGCCACACTGGCTAATAAGACTCCCCATCCCGTCACAGCAACCAGCATCCCCAAGTCACAGTGGGTAACCCATCTCCCTAATAATTAATAAGCACAGTGCCCCGCACCGCCCCCCACTTCCAAGTGGCCGCACTGTCCCTGGTTGAGCCCCCAGGGAGGAGCACAGACTGACAACACACAGGGCCTCGCAGGGAGACTGCTTCTCTAGGCGCAGCTGCACGGGGACAGAGGGCCCGGCTCGGGCTGCACTTAGCAAGTGGCTGCAGGGCCTGAGACCCACTGCTCTGAACCTGCAAAACGCCCTATAACAGCACAACCCCCCAGGATGAAGTGGTTCTGCCCGCGGTGTGGGAGAAGGGGGAAGGGACGAGAGGGAGCAGGAGGGCCTGGCAGAGCCCAGGGCAGCCGTCGGGGTGGGGCACGGGGGGTGGGGGGGGGAGGACGCGACGCAGGCGGGAGGACCTTAGGTGGCTGAGAGGTAGCGGTCACGGCTGGGAGAAAGAGGACCTGAGCCCAGGCTCCTGGGTGGCTTCTGCGTGCGGATGGGCCGAGCTGGGGGTGGGGCGGACTCCGCTCAGAGTTGGGAGAGGCTGTGGGGAGGCACAGACATCCGCTTTGAGGTCCAGCAGGTGCACGACACCGACAGCACCCGCTGCTCTGGGGGATTTCTCACAGGACTTGAACTGACACTGACAGTCACACCGAGAAGCAGTCGCCTGGCCGCCTGGCAGGCCGCTCGGGGCCGGGCAGGTGGAAACCCAGGCCGGCAGCAGCCGTGGCTCCTCGCCGGGTACGGGCAGGAACGAGCGCACCGGGAGGCCCCTGCGGGGTGCACACTTGGAAAGATGCAAAGGGTGCCCACCCACGGGTTCAGCGGGGAGTGACAGGACCAGCTCTGCGCTGGCAGCCGTGCGGTGGGCACTGTAGGGGGAGAGGGAGGCGATTTGGGAAGGAAGCGCTGGCCGTACGAGGGAGGCAACGCAGACCTGAGCAAGGGGCCACGGAGGAGAAAGGCCGCATCCACAGAACGGGCGGGGGCTGGGGCGGGCGGGGGGTCACAGGACTCCCGGGTCTTACTTCCTGGGGAGCGCGGCCGTCCGTAGGTTGATAGCGAGGAGGAGGCAGTGCACTTACCCTATTAAAATCTAAGAGGCGCTCCTCATTACTGGGTGTCTCTTTACCATCAGGACATTCTTCTATCCCATTCTCTCCCTTGGCATTTGTATAACATTCTTAATCATTTTGAATGGAGAAGGGAAAAGAGGAAAGGGGGGAGATTTCATTAAGACACAGTTATGAAACATGCATTCTTGTTTTACTTTGCGCTGAAAAATCAGATGCGTTAGGCCTACAACCCTCTGGAGATTTCCAGCAGTCGCTAACAGCAGCCACGGTCAGCATCGGCCAGCCAGGTGCGGGCGAGGGACCTGCCGGCCAACCTACAAATTCTTCTAACGGGGAGTTCCCACCGTGGCTCAGCGGGCTACGAACCCGACTAGGATCCATGATGATGTGGGTTTGATCCCTGGCCTCCCTCAGTGGGTGCAGGATTGGCGCTGCCATGAGCTGTGGTCACAGACGCAGCTTGGATGTGGCATGGCTGTGGCTATGGTGCAAGCCGGGTAGCTGCAGCTCTGATTTGACCCCCAGCCTGGGAACCTCCATATGCCATGGGTGTGACCCTTAAAAAAAAAAATGAAAAAATGAAAATCAAAATTCTTCTAACAGACTGCTCGTGGAGTTAAAAAAATAAAAAAAAGACAAAAACAGGCCAGCATAACCACGTTCTTATTATCCCATCACGAGACACTCATTCAACAAATACGTACTCACACCCCTAAGAGACAAGCCCCGGGAACACAGGATAGAAAGACCGACGAGGCCCATGCTCTTGAGCACGTCCACAGTGCGAAGGGAGACAGACGATGCACGGAGACGTGTTCACAGAGCAAACGAACAAAGGGCCCTCAAACAGGGGGAGGTGCAGCGCAGGAAACAAAGCAGGCGACACCCTCTCTGTTCCTTCTCAGCTCAGCAGAGAACTAAACCACCGCGGAGCAGGGAGGAAACGGGACTAGCGGTCTGACTGGGCAAGTGGCCCTCCAGAGGTGATGGCACTATAGCTGGAATTAGAAGGAATTGAAAAAAAAAAATCATTTAATCCAGTGGTTCTCAACCTTGGTTTCACATTCAAATCACCCAGGGAGCTTTAGGAAAAGTCTGGAAGCCCAGCCCCACACCTGGTCTGGGGCGGGGTCTGTGTCAGGCGGTTCTGACACACACCCGCTGGCCTTGCCGACGATCCGCCCCCAATGACCTTGGCTCCAAGGGGAAGGCAGCAGAGTGGAGGCGTGGGGAACAGCGAAGAGGCCTGACGTCACTGTGCCAGCATTCCAGGCCGCCCCAGGCAGGCACCGCAAGGGGTCGGCAGTGCCCGCGGGATGACTCAGGGCCTCCATCATCGGGGGCAGCCAGTGCCAAAGAGAAGGTGCCCTGGGCCCTGCCTGGCCTCCCACCAAGGCTGTATTCCTCGTGACCTTTAGTTCTGACAGCCTCAGGCCCTCGAACTTACTGGAGGAGGTTCGTGAAGAGACCTAGGCTCTGGGCCTGGACAGAGGTCAGCGATTCCTTATTGTGATGTAACTCAGGGCAAATTCTCCAGCCTCTGGGAGCCCTAGTTCCCCACTGCCCTCAGGCCTCCTGCACGCTGACGGAGGATGAGTGCGCCTCAAGCACAGGGCACACTCCCCACCGCCTTCCACAGCTGCGCCAGCCCGAGCCCTGGGCTTGGGGCCAGCCCGCAGGGGCGGGGGCCCCCGCTCATCTGTTCTGCACCCACCGAGCTCTCGTCACTCTGGACCCCGACCCACTGCCCCTGGTTTCCACCTGTACCGGGTGGGGAAGGAAACACTCTCCGTGACCAGGACACGCCCATGGACGAGCTGGGTCCCCACCCCGCTTTAGGGATTCTGTACTGGCGAAGGGTCTGCGATGCTGCAGGCATTAGGAAAGGCCACGCTGACTGCTGTCTGTTGTCCAAGGTCCCGGGTCTGACTACGTCCCAGGCACTGTACCCTCCACAACCGCCCTCTCAGGGTGGGGGTACTTGTCGCCTCTTTTTATGAATACGGACGATGGAGGCGCAGCAGAGTCTGGTCAATGCCCGAGAGCTGGCAGCTGGGAAGGGAAGCACCCGATTCCAGCTCGGCTTTGCCTCCACGCCCTTAACTATCGCCGACACTGCTTCTCTGCATGGCTCTCTTACAACTAAAATAACACACGCGATGAGCCTTCCAAGCATTTCGAATCCAGTGTATGAGCTATGGAGACGGCCAGAGCCGCCGTGGCACACAGTCTGCAGGCCCTCTGTGCCGGGCCGACCTTGCCCACCCTGCCTGCCAGGCACACGGGGGCCCAAGCAAGTGCACCCCTGCTCCTGCCCCAGCCGGTGCTCCTGTCCCCCCGCTCAGGCAGGACAGCCCCGGCTGTCAGGGGGCTTGGGGCCCAATTCCCACAGGTCCCTGATCGGGGCTCAGGGACAAGGTCTGCCTGCGCAGCACCTAGGACAGAGCCTGGCACGAGGCAAGGACGCGTATTTGCTCAATCTGCGTCTGGACGCACAGCGAGGCGGGCTGCCTGGCGGTGCTGGGCTCCCCCACTGCTCCCGGGCCAGGCCCTGCTGCAAACGGCCAATCCTCCGCCTCCTTCCCAGGGAGGCTGGGGCTCCGGGTCAGGCTAGGAGCAGCACAGGCTAGAAGCTTCAGGAGCCGGGACGAGAGTCGGCCGGCACGGGTGCTGAGGGGGTGAGAAACCAGCTGCTCTCTGGGCCAACCTTCTCCTGAGAAGGCTGAAAGAACCCGCTGAACAGCAGGACTGCAAGGCATGTGCAGGGATTTAACTCACAGCGGTGAGTTAAAGGTCGTTCAGAAGCCTAGTTGCTGTTATTTACCCACGGAGAGTTTCCCTGCAGTTTACTTTTTTATTTTATTTTGTTTTTCTGGGATTGTTTCTTACTTCTCTGAGTGTTACAGTGTGGAAAACTAACAGAGCAATGTCAATTCCATTTATTCCATTTTCCAAGCTGTACATGACATTCCTAATACTTATTTGTCTCACAGCTGCAGGTGTTTACCTTTTTTTTCTCTTCAGGGCCGCACTCGCAGCATATGGAGGTTCCCAGGCTAGGGGTCGAATCGGAGCTGTAACTGCCGGCCTACACCACAGCTACAGCAACTCAGGATCCGAGCTGCATCTGTGACCTACACCACTGCTTGTGGCAATGCCGGATCCCTAACCCACTGAGCGAGGCCAGGGATTGAACTGACATCCTCATGGATACTAGTCGGGTTCTTAACCTACTGAGCCACAATGGGAACTCCCACTCCACAACAGGAAGCTTTCTGTATGAACAGCCATGAGAAGCACCTACGAGGGACCGCAGAGGCAATCACTGGAGCTGAGAGCTGAATTGGGTTCCTCACTAATGACCGAAAACCTGACCGAGGCTCCCGAGACAGCCTGTGACACGGCGACAAAGCACCAGCTCGGTGCACCTGGAAGCCACCCTAAGCCACCACGGAGACTGGCCCTGCGACCCTGGCCCTGCCTGTTCCACGGCCACATCCCTCCCTCCCTCCTGGCGCTCCCTGGGGTCCCTGGCCCTCTTGGTCCCAGTAAATGCATGGACTTCCATGATAGCCCACTTGTGCTCCTGTCACTGCAGCGTCTCCTGGGCACCAAATGCAGACAGCAAGCTCCTAGAGCACAAGGGGACAGCCTGGACTCAAACCCGAACTGAGCGACAATGCCTGATTCTGGGGAAATGATTACACCCGAAACTTAGCTTCCTCATCTGTAAACCAGGGGCGACATCTCACCAGGCTTTGCGAGGACTGTAAAAGACCAGAGCACCTCCTAAACAATGAAGAGCAACCCAAACGTTAGCCAGCGATGGAGGAACAGTCCTTTAATAAGTGCTGCCAAGTAGGCAAAGATGCTGAAAGTTCAGGCTCTGCTCCAGGCTCTCCTTACGATGACCCTTTGGGAAGGAGGAACGCAGTGTTGGGGAAGCCGCTTCTGTGCCCAAGGAACGGAGAGAAGCCAACGACCCCAGCCACACCCACACCGCGAGCCGGCTGAGGCCAGGCCAGGCTGCGAAGGCAGGCCGCTGGCGCAGGTTTGCAGCCCTAGGGTGTGGCAGTGAGGGGCAGCGCTGGCTCCAGGTTAACCACAGATTAGCTGGGGGACCGGCAGACGTGGGACCATGCGAATGCTCACAAGTGATTTACCTGCCTGCCCCGGGGTGAGACTGCTGAATGAGAGCTGCAGCTGACGGAGGCCCCCGAGAGCACAGTGCACGAGCCGGCTGGTTTTTGGCCGCACCCACAACATGCAGAAGTTCCAGGGCCAGGATCGAAGCCCACGGCTAGCAGTGACCTGAGCCACCACAGCGCCGCCAGGGAGCCGCGCTCCGCTCCCCGAGCCGCTGCTCAGCCGCCTCCTTACTTCCCACTTCTCCCAACACTTCAGATCGTGATTTTTTTAAATGGCTTCTGAGTATGTCCACTTGGGAGGCTCACAGACTAAAATTATCTTCACCAAATCTGCTACTGCTCCCATTTCCCTCTCTACCCAGTCCACCCCCTAACTCCCTCCTGCTGCTCACTCCTCCCAGAAAGTCACTCAACAAACTCGAATCCTCTATTAAAAAACCTTTTTTTTTTGGTTTTTTAGCACTGCACCTGCAGCATATGGAAATTCCCAGGCTAGGGGCTGAATTGGAGCTGCAGCTGCTGGCCTACGCCACAGCCACAACAACGTGGGATCAGATTCACCACAGCTCACGGGAATGCCAGATCCCTGACCCACTGAGCGAGGCCAGGGATCGAACCTGCAGATCCTAGCCGGATTCGTTCCGCTGCACACAATGCGGACTCCTAAAATCTCTTGATGCTCTTCTTTATGTTCCATTCCCCCAAGCGTGCCTTAGTACAGGCGTTTATCCTCCCAGGCCCAGACCCCTGGGAGAACCCCAGCAAGTGCCCTTCAGCTTTCCAATCCCTTTTCCACTCCGTCCTGTTGCTGGAACAGTTGTGAAACACACAGCTGACCTGACCCCTCCGATGTGAAGCCCTTTAAGTGGGCTGCTCCTCCTGCCCGTCCCCGCTACCGGTTCGGCAGAATCGCCGATCCTCCTGACACCTGGCCCTGCCCCGCCTGCCTCTGCAGCCTCAGCTACGGCCCAGCCTCCGGCCCCGCTGCAGACCCGCCTGCCCTGGCTCAGGCCCTCCTTTCTTTCCCAGGGTCGGCCAATCCCCGGCCTTTCCAGCGGGGGCCTCCGGCAGGCCCCCAGAGCCGAGGACTTCCTCGTCCACCAGTCACCGGAAGCATGTGCGTGTCACACCAAGAGCCGGCACTGCTTCCCTGTGTTTCCACATCAAGCTGCGGCGAGCTGGAAGAGCAGGCTCCAGTCCTCACTCACCTCTGCGTCCCCAGGGCCTGACAAACGCTAGCCAAAGCGTTCTTGGACGGACATTCATAGCAAAAGAACGCACTGCTCTTAATGGATCGGAAGTCGGATGGAGGAGCAGTGCACTAAGAGCGGGTCTCCTTACCTTCACACTCCGCGGCAGGAAAAGGGGGAGAGTACAAGGCTTTTTCCCACCAGGTCTGTTTTTCTCGACTTCGATTCATCCCTGGTACATCAGTGTTCGATTCAGGAAACTGTTCAGATTAAACCAAATACAGAAAAGTTGACAAACTTTCAAGATGAAGGAAATCACTCAAGCATTATTAACGAAGGACCACAAACTCAGGATATTTATTTATTTATTTAAGGCTGCACCTGCAGCATATGGAAATTCCCAGACTAGGGGATGAATTGGAGCTGCAGCTGCTGGCCTACACCACAGCCACAGCCACACAGGATCCTTAACCAACTGAGTGAGGCCAGGGATCGAACCCACATCCTCATGAATACTAGTTGGGTTAGTTACCACTGGGCCACAATGGGAACTCCAGGATTTTTAAATGGGTGAGGCTTTTTTTACTGTTCCAGACAAGGTGAATTTATTTCTTTTTAAAATTTCTTTCTGCTTTTCAGTTAGGGCCACACTCATAGCATACGGAGGTTCCCAGACTAGGGGCCGAATCCGAGCTACAGCTGCCAGCCTACACCACAGCCACACAGGATCTGAGCCACGTCTGCAACCTTACGCCACAGCTCACAGCAACACCAGATGCTTAACCCACTGAGCGAGGCCAGGGATCGAACCCGCAACCTCACGGTTCCTAGGTGGATTCGTTTCCACTGTGCCACAAAGGGAACTCCTAGACAAGCTGAATTTAAAAAGCCAAAGTGTTCACAGCATATAAAGGAAGTTTTTCTTAAGAAGCACTTTATATTGGAAACGGGATGAAAAACCTTTTCAAAAAACACAAGGGAGCTCCCTTCGTGGCTCAGTGGTTGTTAACAAATCCGACTAAGAACCATGAGGTTGCGGGTTCGATCCCTGGCCTTGCTCAGTGGGTTAAGGATCCGGCATTGCCGTGAGCTGTGGTGAAGGTTGCAGATGCGGCTCGGATCCCGTGTTGCTGTGGCTGTGGCGAAGGCCAGCAGCTACAGCTCCTGTTAGACCCCTAGCCTGGGAACCTCCGTATGCCACAGGTGCGGCCCTAGATAAGGCAAAAAGACAAAAAAAAAACACAACAAAACTCTTACAAGGCAACAACGTAATAGTACACACCCTTAAGTAAGGGAAGTTTCTAGATTTTGCGAGAAAGGATAGGGTGCCCTTGAACCTCCGCTAGTGTGAGGTGCTCGAGAGGAAAGGGGGGGGGGGCGCCTGTCTTCACACACGCAGGCGGGAAGGAGTCAGAGAAGAAATGGGACAGAAGGATGTTTCACAGGCAGAGTCACCAACCTAATGTCTTTATAACAGAATCATCTGCTCCAGTGAGAACCAGAAGGAAACTGAGACCAGAGCCAAGTAACAAAGCTGACGGTAATTCATACTGAAAACAGGAAGCAGACATCGAAATGGGACGAGGGTGGGACTCCCGAGAGCAGGAGAGACCTGTGCTCAGCGCATGGTCGTGGCCCTCCCACGGCCGAAGGGGGATGCCAGTTGGAACCCAGGCTCCACCCTCAGCTGGCGGGGCTCTCAAGTTCCAGGTGGACCTCGCCCACCCACCCACCCGGGCAGTGAGGACCAGATGTAGTGTGGCTGGTGGTTACAGACAGCAGCTGTCATTCGTGACCCCGGAGTGTCCTCGTGCGTGGCCAGCTGCAGCCACCCTGGGGCTATCTGGTACACGGGGGTCAGGGCAACCCTCTCCCAGGCCTCTTCCTCACGGCGCCTGACCACACCCCTGCCCCCAGGGTAAGGTCTGCTCTGGGCATCTCTGTACCTCCACGGCCCCTCACGGTCTCAACAAGTGTCTGCTCGATGGACAGGACCTGTAAACACCGCATGTATCTTTGCTGTTTTAGAAGACATTTCATTGCATGTTCAAGTTTAAAACCTGAACTGTTTTAGCAACTGATGACCTTCAATTTTCTAACAGGATTTTGTTATTCTTCAAAATGTAAATTATTTTACTTTATTTTTACCAAAACCTTTTTAATTCAGTAATGTGTTTTTAATTACTTAACCAAATGGGAAATACATTTCAGAAACACTCCTGGAGTTCCCGTTGTGGCTCAGTGGTTAACAAATCCGACTAGGAACCATGAGGTTGCAGGTTCAATCCCTGGCATCATTCAGTGGGTTAACGATCCAGTGTTGCCTTGAGCTGCGGTGTAGGTTGCAGACATGGCTCGGATATGGCGTTGCTGGGGCTGTGGCGTAGGCCAGCAGAAACAGCTCCAATTCAACCCCTAACCTGGGAACCTCCATATGCTGCAGGTGCGGCCTTAAAAATACAAAAAAAAATACTCCTAAATTAGAAACTGAAGAATTGTCCTGTTTAACCCGAGTGGTCAGTTTACCTTCACCACTTTCTCCTGCAGCTTATTCTAACAATAAAAATTAGTAAAGCTATTAAATAAACAGACACCAAGGCCAAGAGCAGTGACAGGCCAGGCTTAATGCAAACAAAGCCAGCAATATGCAAGGCCTGCAGTGAGGCGAGGTCAAGGTGATTACTGCGTCTGGCACATAACTTAGAGCACTGTGAGACCTTTCTGGAAAGTCCCCGCCCTCCCTCCGAGGGCATACCTATTCTCGGAGAAGGTTACTTTAGGAGCCAGGAAGGCTCCGTGCACAGAACTGGCTCCATCCCCTCCCAGGTGCTGCTGAGAGAGCGGACTGGAAGCTATCTGAGAAAGAAGACGTCTGGGGCAGGCTAGGCAGCGTCAGAGTCTCATTCACGTGAGTGTAGTCAGACGGCTGATTTTTTAACCCTTTAACTGACACTGTGGAGTGGGGTAAAGGGTAAGAAAGGCAAGAGAACTCACCAGGATGGACTGGACATGGCAGGGAAGGCAGGCAGGAGGGGGCAGGGTGGCGAGGGGCCGGGTCAGCAAGAGGAGGCGGCAGTCAGGATCAAGTGGAATCAGATGGCGAGCTTTAGGGCAGGGACCCCGCCCCAGGGACAGGCCTGGCAAGAAGTAGACAGCCAGTGGCTGCTGGCTTTGAGAAAAGGTTCCAAGTGGCCAAAGTCCCTGATTATCTAGCACCGTTTCTCTCCCCTGCTGAAACCACTGTCAGACCGTGCAGTCTCTGGCACAGTTTTAGGATTTCTCCTGCGTCCCCTGTTTAAAAGTCAATTCCAACGGTAGGGATGGGTCTGTCCTGTTTCAGGCCACAATGAATACACGGTCATGAGTGTGTGCATGGAAACATCTTTCTACTCGGCCACTTCCAACTTCCAGGCTGCACAGCAGAGGACCATGCTTTGTGTAAATAACACATTTACTGTATCCGTTCAACTTCAGGTTTGGTTGAGAATGAAAAGAATAAAGGAATGGAGGAAATGGAAAATGGAACAGAACACACATACCCCCCGCACCCCCCACCTTAGCAGCACTCTCCGGCTCCCTCCAAAGAGCTTCGTGGCTCACTCTCCACCTATAAGCCTTTCTTCAGCTGTACTTCTGCAAGGAAGCCCGCCCTGACCCGTACTTATTACAGCAAACTCCTGCAAGCAGGCCCGTCCACCACAGGAGTGTCCATCTCTCATCCGGCTCCTTCCCACAGCCCTGGTATGCAACACCCCTTCTAACGTCACACTGGTAACTGACTCTGCCTCCACAGACCCAGGGGTCTTTCTTCCTTTATATTCAGTACCTACAATTGCGCCCTAGAATAGCAGCACACAGGAGCTCTTAATACTCGATGAATGAATGAAACGGTGGCGGGGGGGACAGGAACTTCATCCAGAAAACCTTACTAGAAATGTCTTTAGCAAAAGATGTAACACTCAGCAATTCTTTAGAAGATGGAAGTTAGATAAAGGCTCACCACTTTTAATTCTCATGAAACATTTCCAGTTCTAGCGAAGAGAAAGGTGTTTGCCATGGCAACAGAGCACTGAACAGCACCTTTCTCTTGAACAGTCATTTCTCAGTTACTTGGGTCACAAAAGGAAAAGAAAGCCTCCTACAAGCCTTGTCCTTTGGAGAAGGAGAAAGGAGATGTAAATGGAGAGAGATCCCGGGCAACGGAGACCAGCGGGAGCCACCACACCGCCTGCACTAAGTCATTCTGCCCCTGTGACCGCTGAGCAGGTGCAGAGCATGCAAAGAACGTGCACTCTGTCCCTACACGGGCTCTGGGGCAGGGAGCCCACCTTCTGGGCCTACGTGTCCTCAGCGTGTCCTCATGTCTTAGCGTGTCATGGGGGAAGCAAGCCTAGTGTAGAAAGTCACCACAGGCACTCAGCAAGGTGGTGGTGACAAAGCAGTGGCAGGGCGGGCAGGGCGGGCTGGGCTCCCACCCCCAGGAGGCCCTCAGGCCTTCTACCCATCAGACCTTCTGGCTCCCGGGCGCCTCTCCTGGACTGCGAATTCCCGAAGACAGGGCTCAGTCTGCTGCTGCTTCTCTGTGTGCACCACACACGGCACGCAGTCAGCATCAAGCAAACGACAAAGACAGCACTTCTACCACAGACGCAGCACAAACAGGTAGCTGTACACGCCGCTCAGCGTCTGTCATCTCACACTCCAGCAGCGGTGACCTGCATGTGGGCAGCTTCCCTGCACACGTGGTAAGTGCAAGGCTCTTTATCTCCAGGCTATGCTGTTCCTTCCGCCTAGAGTGTCCTGCCTCCTCCTTTCGGCCCTGGATGCTCAGGTATGTGCAAAAAACCCTTCCCAACTCCCAGGGCTGGGACAGCTCCCCTCTGGGTTCCCACAGCACCCTGTTTTCACCCTCCCAAGGCCACCTTCCGTGCTGCCTAAAATCACGTTGGCCCAAACACCCTAAAAGATAAGGAACCGGCTAGATAATCTTGGTATAGCCATACCATGGAATAATCTGTAGAAAATATAAGAGGAAAGGGTGTCATTTCAGTTCAAAAAAAAAAAAAGGAAGCAACACATGTGAACACGGTTTTGTTCCTCCGAGCATCCAGGATGCCGGGTGTGCACCTCAGCTTCACAGTTGGTGCTGGGCGGCGGGGGCGGGGTCTGTTCACTGTGCAGGTAGCCCCTGGTGCCTTGTGAATTTGCACACAGGAGGGGACGGCCCGCGGCAGTGAAGATAAATGCTCCGTTCACAAACTGGTCCTCAGGACCAGACTGAACTCTCCAGACGAGGACAACATCTCGGTCATCTGGGACGCCCACCTCAGCCCTGGGTGTAGGAGCCAATGTTTAATCAATGCCAGCTGACCTGAGCTCATCTAAACTTTGTAAAGACATGTTCCCAGGTACCCATTCTCTTAGAAATCTTACATTTTAGACCACTTGCTCTGAAACAGACTGGCAACTAAGTGACTTTTAAAATGGAGCTGTGCCCTCTGTAACAACTGCCCTCACTCAGAAAAGGGGGAAAGAAGACCCTGGCAGGAGCGCCCCAGGACAGGCAGTGTAAGAGAGCGAAAGCACAGACTCTGGTCCCAGCCTGGCCCAGCACCGGCCTTTCAAGCCACTCTCTCAGACTTTCTGCCTGAGATGAACCTATGCAGTGAGCTCTAGGCGACAGGTGCACTGCTGAGGTCGGGCTGAGAGCACCGAGCAGCCAGGCTGCTGGATGACTCTGGCGTCCACGGAGGACGGCATCGGCAGCCGAGACCTTTGCAGACAGCCCGGCATTCTGATAACAGGAAAACACAGCGACATGCTGGCGACTGAAGGAGCACGGCAGTGACATGATGCAGCATCTCGCTTCTTCCTGCCCAAACTGGAACCAGGTGAAATGCCAAGTACGTCAAGGACATTTAAGGATGAAAAGTGGGGCAATACACAAACAGATAAAGGCTAACAACATCATAGTTTTTTGTTCTGAGCCGTTCAAATGTCAGTGTTTCAATGGGATTCAATTCGTGTCTAAGGAGCTCTAGGCAAGCTCATCGAGCAGCGACTCAAGTGGCCTGTGGGGCTTCCTACCTTCACAGGTACTCAGGTCCACACCCAGGCACTGACTCAGCAGTGGGGAAGCCACGGATGGCGGCTTAGCTTATAATCTCACAAGACAAAGTACGTAAATGACTCATGAAAAATGGCAAATGCAATTTAAGGAAGAGGCATAAAGCACACAGAAATTAAAAAGGAGACACGATTTCCGATGTGGGTGGGGGAGAGCAGGGGAGGACGTGGGGCCGGAGGGAGCCTTGCGGTGTGGGCAGGGGAGGCTGAGCCAGGCGGAAGGTGGGCGGAGCGGGCAGGAGGACAGACGGGAGGCGGGCGGCGCTCACCTCCTCTCTGAAACACCTCCAACTGCCTTCTTAGTAAAGTGAGCCTGGAAAAAGGCCAGGTACTGCTATGCTTTTTTTGTGAACAGGTTATTGTCTTAAGTGTTCTCTCCTGTGCACTCAATTCAATCCCAAGTGTCTTCTCAGAAACAAATGGTATGATGACTCCCATTAATAAAACTATTGCTATTAACCTCATCTGATATACACACCCACAAAATTCACGCAACCTCAGGATGCAACCTTGGTATGAAGCAAGGCACATCTGTAAGTTTGCAGAGGTTATTCTGTTGCATTTGGATGGTGGGTTGATTTTTACCTATACCATGATGATAAATTTTAGAGAATTCTATACAGATGTAACTTACTTTACATGTAAAACGTAAGTTTCAATAAACTAATCAACGTTTCAGAGACAGTTGGGTGGGCAATCTAGGAGCAAAGGACCTTCTGAAGAGTAAAAAGCCACTTCCTTTTTCAACTGGTGAGTGACAGCTGGAGCACTTACATATTAGGCTTTGCTTTAAGCATAGTACACAGACACCCAGGACAGCACATACACACCCCATACCCTGGTTTATTTAAAAAAAAAATGTCTTTGCAGAAAATGTCTATTGTCTAGTTCAAATTTATAAATATCAAATTCATTTGAAGCTGTTATGTAAAAATCCTAAGAATCCTAGGTTTTAAGACAGTTAAGCTAAATTCCTAATAATTTCACCCCTTCAATGCCTGAAATGGCTGTTCTTTGAAGTCTGATCAAAACCTTTTATCAAATACCAAGACATACCAACACATACCTCTTCCAGCTGTCCTGAAGAAACTGGATTATCTTCATAAGCAGGAAACTGACAGCCTGCCTTGCAACTGCAAAAATTATTAATTTCTTCCTCACATTGTGCCATTATTTTACAATTTGCTTCTGAGCTTTCTAAATCGATTTCCAGAGACTCATTCATGCTACATTCCAAACACTGATTCTGCTTTCCTACTGGCAGAATCCCAGCTGATTCCTCCTGGGAATCCAGTGATGTCTGAGCACTCTTTTCCATTCCAGATTTTTTTAACCTGGGAAGGAATTTTCCAGACTCCAGCTCTGATTTTCCATAGTAATGGCCTTCCTTCTCTGCATCTTCTTCCAGTGGTTTGAGGTCTGCCTGTGGATCTTCAAATGCATCAGCTTGAGAAGGAATGGGGACATTTGCTTCATCTTTTTCAGATTCAAATTCCGACTCACTTCCTCCTCCCGGGGACAGTTCAGATGCAGAAATTGGGCGAAAGTGAGTCCTAGGAGAGATCCGAATAGCCCTGTACTGCGTTCTGTCAACGCCACATATCCTGGGGTGGAAAACTTCGCTGTCTGAATCAGAGCAGAGGATTGATTTCGGTTTAAAACTAGGACTGAAAGACGCAATCCCTTCAGGTTCAAACGAACATTCTACGTGCAGGACTTGTGAAAATGGATTGCTTAAGTCGAAGGACGAGAATGAATATTCAAGTCCAGGATCTTCGACTTGAAAGTTACCACAAGCGCCTAGTAAGTCTTCATGGAAGATGAAAGAAAACCCCTTATTCAACCCATTCTCCCCGCTCTTCGGCTGATCGTTCTGTTCGAATGACACGAAGGGCTTCCATAACTGCCTGTGACCTGGAGCAAAACTGTTCCCCGGGGTCATAAAGACGTCTGTACCAGCTATCGTCACCACATCGGAAGCTGCACACTGCAGCAAACTTCCTTTTGTGTGACCGGGCGGTACCACGGCCCACTCCCCGTCGCTATTAAAGGTTTTGAGCTCTCCGTAAACCCCCCCGAGGATGAAGGAGTTCTCCTTATCTTGGGCCACATCCCAAGGTTTGGAGGGCGTCGTATAATCACCACCATCCACCTTGGACAGCTCCCCAGAAACGAAAGCTCTTTTCTCCAGGTTCTCTTTCTGTCCCTCCCACAGATGATACTCTGACCTCTGCACGGCCTTACTGGGCTCCTGGAGGGGCTCCGTCTTAGCTTCCGCATCCAAACAGCAGCAGTAGTTATTGACATCTGTTGGAAACAGCTCCTCGTCAATTCTTTCTATTTCTACCATAGCTACAGAATCTCTGTCTGCCATCTTTGTCCAAATGTCTTTAATAACCCCTGAGCTGTAGCCATCTCCAAGCGGACTGCTTTCACTACATGCTTGCGCAGTTTCAAAGGCTTTGTGTTCTGTTTTTTGTTCGAGCTGAATACCACAGACAGATTCTAGTTTAGATTTTTTTTGGAAAACTAAGGTCGGGATTTCTCCTAAAGTTCTACTGTTTTGTTGACAAGCTTCGTCTTGCAAAAAGTCTAGAAGTTCTTCATCTACATAATTTGACGAGACTCTAGGAACTACGTAATTAATATCTTCTGCGTTAAACTGCGTGGATTCTTCAAACTGAATGTTTAAGGTCTCATTATCTGAACGTGTTTCTTCTGAATGGGACCACGGACTACAAGTTCTTGTTGAAAGATTAGAACAGTGTTCGTTTTCTTCAAAGGCACTATTTTTGGTCCATATTAGCAATCTAGACTGTGTTTTCCCAAGCATATTAGCACTAGAATCTGTATTTTCATTTCCCAAGTTGAGTGTTTCAAAAGAAAACGGTAAAACAGAATTACTGCATTGCACTTCAAACACTGAAAAACAAGAGTTTATACCAGATCCTTCATTAATATCTGAAAAGAGCTCCTGATTGCCAGCAAGCAACTGCGGATGGAGCGCTGTGCTGTCTAAGATCGGAGAGAGCCTCACTGGAGAATCTCCTCCAACACTCTCTCCGTCGGCATCACCGGAGCTGGATGAGCAGCACTCCCAAAACTGAGCCAGGCTGCCAAGGTCTTGCAGGAATAAGCCCTCGGCACCCACAGAGCTGGTAGAATCCGTCCATATTGCACGTTCCCCTTGCAAATCCATTCCATCTAACACTATGCAACATTCTGCCTCAAAATCTGTTTTCTCTTTGCTTTTTTGTCGAATCATATTCAAAATCCGACTTTCTCCTTGCATTGTTTCTGAGGCACCAGGATCCAACATGGATTGATCAATATCCACTTCATAGAAGTGTGTTAATTCTGATAGATGAATACCATCCAAGCACCTGCTGTCCTCCGGTAGAGAACAGAATGAGGTCCCAGCGAGGTCAATATCCTCATTGATAACCGCAGGCATTTCTACAAAATGACCATCAATGAAAGTACCTGCTGCGAGGTATGTTTTATGAATATTATTGTTGCTGATACAAAGACCATGCACTGATTCAGACAATTCTTCTACTGCCTCTGATGTCAGATCACTTGCATCTTGTCTGTTTCGGTATGTGGTCTCCAGCTTACTTTTTCTGCTCAGAGGAACAAAATATTCAGCGATTGGCTCGGTGTACCACAGCGGCTCCTCCTTATACTCTCTGTCGTTTCTGCTCTCCACATACTGGTCTCTTCCCTCCGAGCTCCCGGGCTCTTTCCTCCCTAGCTCCTTCAGCGGCCGCTTACCCCGCTTGCACAGCTGTTTGATGGACCCGCCGCCACCACTGCTGCTGCTGCTGCCGCCACCAGCATGCATGTTTCTTTCTGCCTTTTCGCCATGCTTCAAGGAAAGCCTGCTCTGCCCACTCCGCCCCTTTTTGTTTCGGATTTCCCGTGTCTTGTGTCTCACTTTCACGCACTTCATGGACGCTCTCGCCTCCCCCTGGTTCCCGCTGGAGCTTGAGCCTGCCTCACTCGAGCCGGAAGACCAGGAGCGAGGGCGCAGCTTCCCGTCTGGCTTCTGTCGCATCTGCTTTTTGTACAGAGCGGGCTTGTCTTCACCTGTGCCATTTCTAAACCTGTTCTCCTTCTCGTTCTGACCTTTGCTCTGGGTTTTCTCGTGCACACTGCTGGGGATTTCGCTGCTTCTCTCTCTGATGAGCTCGCCTTCGCTGTTGCAGTCCTTGGGGGAGGACGCGTCTGTGCTGGCTGGGGGTGCTGTGGACGATGAGGAAGAGCTGGAGTAAGAACAGACTGCAGACTTGTTCCACACAGTCATGATTTCCTGCAGGCAGACTGGTTTCTCAGAAAGCGGTGGGAATGCTTCATAGTACCTGAAAAAGAGTGAATCCAAAAGTGGGCACCCAGACGGTATCACACACAATAAAACATCACCAGCTGGAAAAAGGGGACATTGCATTTCAAAACAATGCTTCTATTGCCCATGAATTACTAACTTTAAGGAAATTAATAACACAACAGAGGAGTTCCTGTCGTGGCGCAGCGGAAACAAATCTGACTAGGAACCATGAGGTTGCGGGTTCAATTCCTGGCCTCGCTCAGTTGGGTTAAGGATCTGGCTCAGTGGGTTAAGGAGCTGGTACAGGCCAGCTGCTGTAGCTCCAATTTGACTCACAGCCTGGGACCCTCCATATGCCACTAGTGCGGCCCTAATAAGCAAAAAACAAAACAAAACCAAAAAAAAAAAATACAGTAGAATATGCTTTATATTTAGCTTTATGGATCAAGCACCTCTGTTCAGCACTGAAAGAAGCACTATAGGAATATTTACAAAATATGCATGATGACAACTTCTATCTTTAAAGTTTGGATTTTAACTAAATCATAAACAACAAATATAATATAGTGGAAAGTGTAATATTTTGATAAGAAATCCCTGAAATTGAACCTCAGCTCACTTACTAGGTTTGGGACTTTAAGCTAATTCTGTAATGTCTCGGTCCATTTCCTCACGACTCACCTCTCTAGGCTGTTCTGAGCACTGGAAACAGACATGGGCGAAAAGCTGGAGAGCAAAGCAATCGAGAGCATGAACTCTGAGGCCACACTCCCTGAGTCTGAGTCCCGACTGCCGCTTCCGAGCTGTGTGGCCTTAGGCGTGGTCCTTAACCTCTCCGCGGCCCATGACACGGGGAACAACAGTGTCTACTGCACAGGGGTGTGAGGAGTAAGGGAACGACCCTGTGGACTGAGTCGGAGGGGCATGAAGGCTGTTACCACGTCTTCTCCCACGAGGCGAGCACAACGCCTGGTGTTACGCGGGCCCTAGAACCGGCAGGGGTCATGGAATTCCAGTGTTCAAAAAAGGCCTAGAATAACCAGAGAAAATGGACCCCAGCTGAGCCCCCAGGTTCCGGAAAATGTAGCGGTTCGGTGAGTAGTAACTGGGAGGCCTGGAAACCTGTGTGAGGACACGGAGACGCTGGCCCTTGTTAGACCAGCAACCGCTGGAAACGCTGGGCGCAGACGCCAGGGAGGTGGTTTCGGAAAGCCTGAAGGCAGGAAAGGAGAGCTTTCGGTTTGCTGGGAAACCGGTACCACTGAAAACGTCAGAGCAAGACGGACTCGCGTCAGGCTGGCTGCCAAGGTGAGGACTGTCGTTCTGAAGGCGAGTCAAGGTCACACACGAAGTGCTAAGAGGCCTACACTCGACCCTCTTTTCAGTCTATACTGTGAGCTTTGTAAGCACTTTTTAATGTTCTTGGAGTCCCGTTAAAAGCGTAAGAAGAAAACAGGTAAAATTAATTTCAGTAACATAGTTTACCTAATCAAATATCTACGTTATCATTTTACATGTAATCAGTATGAACATATTAATGTAATGTTTTACATGATCTTTTTTTTTCTTTTTGTCTTTTTGTCTTTTCAGGGCCACATCCACAGCTTACAGAGGTTCCCAGGCTAGGGGTCTAACAGGAGCTGTAGCCGCCGGCCTTCGCCACAGCCACAGCAACGCGGGATCCGAGCTGCGGCTGCAACCTACACCACAGCTCACGGCAACGCCGGATCCTTAACCCACTGAATGAGGCCAGGGATCGAACACGCAACCTCATGGTTCCTAGTCGTATTCCTTAACCACTGAGCCACGACGGGAACTCCTATCTTTTTTTTTTCATTTTCAACCGCATCCCACAGCATGAAAGTTTCCAGGCCAGGGATTGAATCCGAGCCACAGCTGGAACCTAAGCCACAGCCACAGCAACACCAGATCCTTAACCCACTCTGCCATAGCAGGAACCCCTACATTCTTTTTGGTCTGAAGTCTTTGAGCTCTGGTGTATATGACACATGCCACGCAGCTCAGTCTGAAATGGCCACACACAGCCATGGATGTCATGCGAGACGGCACACGCAACATAACCAACTGCATGTTGTTTTTTCCTTAAAGAACTTCCTAGGAGTTCTGACAATTCAAATAAAATGTGTAATAGGGAGGTCTGCTTACAACGCAGCCAATTTTAATATTAACCATGGACAAAAACGACAGAAGAGCATCTTTAGGAAACAAGCCCGACAAGGTCCACGGCGCGCCCACATTCCCTCTAATCAAGGGTGGGAACTTGGTGTCCAGGGACACAGGTGACTTCTTACAGCTCTCTCAAAGGACTGGTGTGAATTCCAAAGGTCGTATATGAATGGAGAGTAAATAATAATCTTGTTTCACTCGTTAATTTCACAAACACTGATTCAATATATGTGAAAAGGATAAAACTGTCTTATTAACCTTTGAATTCTCAGTGTCGAACACGTAAAAACTGCTCAGTAAATGCTTTCTGGATTATAAAATATCAAACTAAACAGGAAATGACAAACAACCGTAAACCACACAGCAATCATTAGGTCTCATTTATCCAAGCGCACACTTTCTTACTGAATACAGTCTTACATACATTTCCACTTGATCCTTTGCTGTGGGGGACAGTTCTGCCTCTGGAGAGGGAGACTCCTCTAACTTTTTGTGAATCTTCTCTTCTGTTACGAAACAAAAATTCAGAAAGATTTGTCTTATATCTAGTTAATAAATGCTCATGTTTTCAAAAGTTTCTCAAATAAATTTAATGAGAAGATATACAGGCTTTTGTGACTTTGTTAAAAAGAACTATATACCAGTTTGACCTTTTAGTAACAATCTATTCTTCAGTGCACCAGCGGGAATTCTCGGCTAAACCACATTAACACCGGGCTGAGGGCTGAGGGCCTCCGTCTCATCACTGAGAGAGGGCTCTAGAGGCACTTAACTAAGAGACCGAAATCCCCTGTGTGCTTATTAATTACACCAGAAGGAGAGAACATGTGCTTAGATTCCAAAAATATTTCCCCACAGGACTCTGCACTCACGGACTTTACGGTGCCTCATCTTGACTAATACTAATCTGTAAAGAAAGTTCTTACACCAAGTTCTCTGTCACTTGATGGCTAACGGCTAGGTGAGCGGGCTGTGCGTCAACTAAAACAGAAGCAAAGGGCTACACTCCAAGCTCAGCCCATGATCTGCCCTCAGGTTAGAAACAAACTGTGCCTTGAAAAAGAAGGCTCAAGACTTGGTGGGCAGCAAAATAACTATGAAGGGGACAAGGAAAATGTAGCTCCTCAACATTAAGAGTGAACTCTCATTCTAGGGGCTTGCATAGAAGCTGGGAAAAGAAGAAGCTCAGAGGGTTCACAAATCAAAATGACCTAAAGGAGCTTATCAAGTCTGTCTTTCTAAAAGCTTCAAGAGTCAAGGCAAAAGTTCTTTCCAAACCCAAAGCAACTAGCTGACACTCTCGGAGGCTTGATGTCAACCGGCAAATATTAACTGGGGGGGAGTGAGTCGGAGGATGGGAAAGAGGAGAGGTTAGTGCTTCAGTGTGAAGACAGACAGAATGAAGTGTCTCCTCTCCGGGAGGGCACCTGCGGACTAAGTCATTCCTCTGAGAGCAAGGCTCTATCTACGAACGAAGGCAGTGGGCTGACCCAGAAGCCACTCACACCTCAAGATGATACTGGCCCGGTGATACGCTGAATACAAAAACTCTGCTCCTTTTCTTTCTGATCAGTCCTAAGACTCCCCCCGGCAAACTCCTAGGGACTCCATCCCCCGGCACGGACGCCCTTGGGAAGCAGGTCGCGGCGCGCTCACCTTGCTTGCTCTGGAGGTCTTTCAGCCTGGAGCAGAGCTCCTCCACCAAAGTCTCGATGCCAGAGCTCTGCGCGAGAGCAGACACACATCAGTTTACCGCCAAGGATGCCGAGTCAGGTATTCATATACTCTCATTTTCATATAAAAGCGTTACAAACCTTCCATGTTTCAAAAGAATTACATTACCAATATTTAAATGAACACAAGAGTTTCAAACCGCGGGTTTGGTATACGTATCTTACTCCTCTAGTATACTCACTGTACTTACTGCTAAGATGTGGGAATATTCCTGTACCTCCCAGTCTGCATCTGTCTTCCCGGGAATACAGCATCTTGCTCACGGGGGCGGCCTAGGACCTAAATGCCATCTTAAGGCTCAAAATGTCACTATCAAAGACTATTCAATATCTACCTGAGCCAAGGGCTCATACCAGACTCAATACAAATTTAAAAATGCAAAAACCTCATCGTGGTCCTTGAGGAGCTCATGGTATAAAGAAAACAGGAGAATATTTTTTCTCTCTTTCAAAGCAAACACTCATGACTGGAACAAAAAGAGCAGATAGAAAACGTGTCATTACTGTGAGCAAACATGAAAGCTTTAAGGGTCACGAACAGGGTGTTAGCCTCTGCACAGAGCTGTGGCAATGGGAGTTCCCGTCGTGGCTCAGCGGTTGACGAATCCAACTAGGAACCGTGAGGTTGTGGGTTCGATCCCTGGCCTTGTTCAGGGGGTCAATGATCCAGCGTTGCCGTGAGCTGTGGTGTCTGTAGGTCGCAGATGCGGCTTGGATCCTGCGTTGCTGTGGCTGTGGCGCAGGTCGGTTGGTACAGCTCCGATTGGACCCCTAGCCTGGGAACCTCCATGTGCCGCGAGTGCAGCCCTAGAAAAGGCAAAAAGGCAAAAAAAAAAAAAGAACTGCGGTAACATCAAGGGAGAGTGCATGGAGGTCTGAAACTGGGAGGAGAAGAATAAGGGTCAAACTCAAGAAAAAGGAATGCTAGAAACAGGCACAGGCAAATCTTTCCGTACGTATATTTTTAAACTTTAAAAATTCTTTACTTCTTGCAGGAGAAAAGAATAATCTTACAAGGTGCATTTTCTAGGAATTTCATATTTATTAAGTGGCCGAAAGTCCTATTCAAATAGGAATTGGGTCTCTCTTGGTGGGCACGAGCCACAAGGATACACAGGACTCAGCCTGCCTGCTGCCCTCACAGGGCCTTGAGGGGCTAAAAATAGAACGTCACCCCACTCACTTCACTCAAAATGACTCAGCACAAGTATTACGGACACCCTAAACAAGAAATCAGACATTACACAGTTTAGCGGCAAGAAACAGACTACAAAGGAATCGGCTGTCCCTGAACACTGATAGTTACACTCTGTCCCCATGTATCACGGCTTTTGATAGGAGACAGGACAGAAGAAGAAGAGGCAACGGGCCAGAAGAGAGCTGTCCTCTCCTCAACAACACTGTCACCAACCACAAAAGAGGCTGGTCATAAACACGGCGGACCACACATTCCATCAGAAAGACTCTGCTTACCATAATGTTCAAGGTGTGACGAGTATGGCCGTTTTATTCCACTTCCTCCAGACCATGAACCTAACACCAGTGTCAGCTGACACGCGGCTGCACGCCGTTCTGTACGGCAAGCCTGTGTCACTGTGTTTCTAAACCCGGGGCCAGTCTCCAGTGCAGAACGCCGAGCCCCTGGCGATCGCTTATTTGACTCCGTTCAGGCTCTGGAAAGGCGGGCCATTTCCTTTTCGCCACAGGACGATCAGGACAAGCTAGTTACCAGATATTACTGCTGACACTTGGTCTTGGAAATTACTTCCATGCAACTGCAAAATTTAGCTGTTCTGGACAGTAATGCAGCTAAGAAGTATACACATCTGCTCTACACATAAATGGAGAAGAAACTACACGCTCACTCCTTAACCTGTGTACATGGCAAGCTCTACTCACCAGGCCTGCCTCCCCTTCTTGCTTCCTGTAGCACCCTACTTGAAAAACAAAAAGCACCCTGGACCTGGTCACCTCCTGGCAGGGATCTGGAAATGCTGTTTGGTGCTGTTAAGGAGAAATTTTATTCACTTTCCCAATTATGATATAAACTACTAAGTTATTTTATTTTTTATCTTTTTAGGGCCACACCCCCGGCATGTGGAGGTTCCCAGGCTAGGGGTCAAATTGGAGCTGCAGCCAATGGCCTATGCCATAGCCACAGCCACAGCCACATAGGATCCGAGTTTTATCTACGACCTAAACCACAGCTCATGGCAACACCAGATCGAACCTGCATCCTCATGGTTGCTGGTCGGATTCGTTTCCACTGAGCCACAGCGGGAACTCCTACTAAGTTATTTTAATAGTAGACCATATCCACAGGGCATTCAAGAATATTGAGAGACTGCAGTATCTTATGAAAGAAAAAATACATTGTATTCATATTTTAGTGACAACGCCAAGGGAGAAAATGCTAGAGGTGAAAGAAATGCTAACATGAAATGCTAACATTCTACCACTTAACTCATGAATTGCTTTTCCCAACCGTAAAATGGATAACACTCACCATCCAGTATCAATACGTAAAAATGCGCTGCAAACACTAAGATCACTCTAAATTCAAGCTATGGAACCCAGTCTGAACAGAGCGGAACCACACGTGGGGACGGACACGTTTCAGGAGATGTTCAGTGAGCCGTCTTCAAACGCACCGCCCGTCGCTGGTTCGCTTCTTAGCCACTCTCTCGGTCACTCAGTCCACTAACGGTCAGGGCCCCAACGGGCCAGGCAGAGACGAGCTTCCTGCCTCCCGGAGTTTACGTTCTAATAACTCTTACTTCTCAGAGGAGACGGCCGAGGGAATGCATCTGGGTCTGGGGTCCCCCCGCCACATGGTCCCTGGCAGTGGGTGTGGTGCCACTCCTGTCTCTGACCATGCTCCTCTCAGGATGCCCGAGGGGAAACCAAGACCACGCACGTGAGGCACCACCACTAGAGTGCCTGTCCCGCTACTCACTCAAATACTGGCGCCATCTCTAGACTCTGGGATCTTTTTCATTTTCCAGTCTCATTTCCATTGCTTTTTTAATGGATGCACCTGCAGCATGTGGAAGCTCCGATCATGAATAGGAGTTGCAGCTGAGGCCTACGTCACAGCCACCACAACACTGGATCCCAGCTGAACCTGCGACCTATGCCGCTGGTTGTGGCAACACTGGATCCTTAAGCCACTAATCGAGGCCAGAGATTGAACCTGCACCCTCAGAGAGACACTGGTTGGGTTCTTAACCTGCTGGGCCATGTCACAAACACTTTCTGTTTTAAACTGTCGCACCTTCGGCAAATGGAAGTTCCTGGGCCAGGGATCAAATAAAAGCTACAGGTGTGACCTATGCTGCAGCTGCAGCAACATCAGATCTGTTAATGCCCTGAACTGGGCTACGGATCGAATCCACACCTCTGCAGCGACCTGAGCTGCTGCAGTCAGATTCGTAGCTCACTGTGCCACAGCAGGAACTCCTGTTCATTTTTTTTTTCTGTTTTAACTTTTTAGGGCTGCCCTTTGGCATATGGAAGTTCCCAGGCTAGGGGTTGAATTGGAGCTTCAGCTGCTGGCTACCACCACAGCCACAGCAATGCCAGATGTGAGCCTTGTCTGCAACCTACACCATAGCTCATGGTTACGCCAGATCCTTGACGCACTGAGCAAAGCCAGGGATTGAGCCCACATCCTCATGGATGCTAGCTGGGTTCGTTAACCATTGACCCATGACAGGGACTTCCCCGTTGCTTTTTAAATGCTCTGAATTTTTGCTCTACTTTGGGTTTGTGGCTGAAAGAGTAAGAAAGGTAACTACCCTGATCCCCGTAACACAAAGGGCTCTGGGATCTGCCTGGAGTCCATGATGCTGGCACTGCTGCCTCCCCCTCTTGAGGCTACAGGGTGGAGGTCAAATACCCTTTCGTGATGGAGACACAGCCTAGGTCAAATGCAGCAGCTACTGTCCCTCCGCTTTTGGACAAGTCTTTTTATTTGTTCCCGACAAATTTCCATCACTTTCCATCGCACACCATTTCCAGAGCTGCTCCCTCCTCCTTGCGCCTCCCACCCTCTGGAGCACTAACAGCCCTGATCGTTAGCATCAAGACAGCGGAAGCAGTCTGACTTATTCTGCCCCATTACCTCTCCTCTCCTCTCCGTGGTCAAGGGGCTCTGCAGCTACAGCAATCAGCTCGAAGCTTACTCTTTTTTTGTTGTTGTTTGTTTTAATAACACCTTTACTTATTTTTTATTATTGTTATTTTTATTTACAGTATTGTGTTAAGTTTAGGTATACAGCTCCAGGTTATTTCCATTATAGGTTACTACAAGATATTGAATACAGTTCCCTGTGCTGTACAGTAAATCCTTGGGTTTTTTAATCTCTTTTATATATAGTGGTGTGTAACTGTTCAAGTCAGCTTTTTTTCCATTATTGCTGGTTTACAGATTTCTGTCAATTTTCCAACTACACACCATATTGACACAGTTACACATACATATGTGGATTCATCACAAGTGATTAGACATAGTTCCTGATGCTTATACAGCAGGATCTCCTTTCTTTTCTGTCCCAGAGGCAACAGTCTACAAGTGTTAACCTCAGACTCCCATACCATCCCACTCCCTTCCCCACCCTCTTGGCAACCACAAGTCTGTTCTCCAAGTCCGTGATTTTCTTTTCTGTAGAAAGGTTCATTTGTGCAGTATACTAGATTCCAGATATAAGTGATATCATATGGTATTTGTCTTTCTCCTTCTGACTTACTTCACTCAGTATGAGGGTCTCTAACATGCAGATGGCCAACAAGCACATGAAAAAAATGCTCAACATCACTGATGATTAGAGAAATGCAAATCAAAACTACCATGAGATACAACCTCACACCAGTCAGAATGGCCATCATTAATAAGTCCACAAACAACAAATGCTGGAGGGGGTGTGGAGAAAAGGGAACCCTCCTGCACTGCTGGTGGGAATGTAAGCCGGTATAACCACTATGGAAAACAGTATGGAGGTACCTTAGAAAACTGTACATAGAACTACCATATGACCCAGCAATCCCACTCTTGGGCATATATCCGGACAAAACTTTCCTTGAAAAAGACACTTGCATAGGCATGTTCACTGAAGCACTATTCACAATAGGCAAGACATGCAAACAACCCAAATGTCCATCGACAGATGACTGGATTAGGAAGATGTGGTATATATGCACAATGGAATACTACTGAGCCATAAAAAACAATAAAATAATGTCATTTGCAGCAACATGGATGGAATTAGAGACCCTCATACAAAGCTTACTCTTTTATGGAGAACTCTTTCGGACTAGATATTCCCTAAACGCTGGACAGGCACTTCCACACCAGCCCTGTGATCACTAACCAGCGTGCTATTCAGGGGCACTCACTGACCTGTTCAATTCAGGCAGCAGGGTGGGAGTCAAAAAGATCTGGGTTTGAACTTCATCACAGGGTTAGCCACGTGACCATCCATAAAAGTAAGGCTTCAGGGTGACGGAAGCCTTACTTTTCACCCTGAAAAAATGGTGAGAATACCACTGACACTTCCCTAAGAGCTGGGTCTGGGATGTCTTGTCTTGGTCTCCTAATTTCTTCTTTCTCTATTTACCATGTCTTTATTTTTTGGTTCTTCTTCCTGGTAGACTTCCTCAGCTGTTTCTTTTCTTTCTTTCTTTTTTTTTTTTTTTTTGTCTTTTTAGGGCTGCACCCTCTGCATATGGAGGTTCCCAGGGTAGGGGCTGGATCGGAGCTACAGCTGCCAGCTACGTCACAGCCACAGCAACGGGGATCTGAGCCACATCTGCGACTGACACCACAGCTCACGGCAACCACTGAGCGAGGCCAGGGATCGAACCTGCATCCTCATGGTTCCTAGTTGGATTCATTTCTGCTGTGCCACGACGGGAACACCATCACGTTTGGAATTTTCAAGAGATCACCTCGCGCGCTGAATGTTTCCTCTTTGTAGCAAACTTTCCCTCAGCAACTCCCTAGTCCTCGGAGTTCTGGCCGCCGGAGAGAAGAAAGGCACGGGGTTCTTCACCAGTCAGCCTGCCAACTTCCACTGAGTCTCCAGTTCTCAGAATGGCATCTCCTGCTTTCCCCGAGAGGTGCCTGGCGTCCCAAGCCTGTCACTCTGGTGCCTCCAGTGAACCAGGCTCCCTGCGCTCGGCCCTAGTGGAGGCCCCTGCCACAGTCTGCCAGGACTCCTCAGTGAGACGGCCGCAGGGAGCTGCGTGCCCTCTGGGAAGGCTGACTCCTAGGCTCCAGCTGCGATGGACAGAAGCCTAAGCTGGCCCTGCGGTGAAGGTCACAGCTCCACACTCTCTCTGATGAGGTGCCGGACAAGTGAAGACAGCGATCCTGGATGTTCCAGTGCCAGCTGCCACTAACCGCAGCGGCATGAGACCTCCGACAAGACCAGCAGAGGGACCTCCCAGCTGAGCCCTACACAGCCCTGCAGGATTGCCAGGTCAGCAGACAACAGAAGGCCAGAGAGACAACTGAGAACATATACCAGGGTTCACACGCTCAGGCCTTCAGTGGCAGGGAAGTAATGCGAACACGTCCCAGCCAGGTATACGACAGCAAGCGGGGGGCACACGGTTCTGTGGTTAGCCTACAGCCATTCAAACATAAACACTTTTTTAACCCCAACAAAAAGCTGTCTCTGCCAAGGCACTCGCAAAAGAGCTGTGATTCCCTTCCTTAAATACAGGAGGATCTACAAAACTCTGGAGTTTGCTGGTGGCCTAGCAGCTGGGGACTCAGCATCATCACTGCTGTGGCCTGGATTCCGTCTCCGGCCCAGGAGCTTCTGCATACCGTGGGTGAGGACACCCCCTCCCCCCAAAAAATGTCTACCCACTGGCTGCCTCCAGCTCGTGTTTCTATTTGCTTTCTGGACTACAGCACAGAGGAGAGGGGGACCCAGCAGGTGGGCACCATGTCCTCTTGGAATGACGGACAAAAGACGGTTAAAATTTGTCACAGAAAACGGAGGCTGTTACCCTCTGCTACGAGCAATGAGCCAAGAACTTGACTCGACAAGGCTTCGAAAAAGCTAGATGCTCTGCACCACTCTCCAGCAGGCTGCCAGCACGCGGAGGGCATGACCTGGCTGTGCCAGAGGAGCCTGTGTTGTGTAAAAGCTGGCCGAGTGATTCAGTATCTCCCAGCCACCATTTCATCATCGACAAAAAGAGGAAAATACTTCAACTTGAATTTTTAAGTCCTTCAACTTTCCCAGTTTATCGAAGCATCTTGTTGATTCAGCAGACCATATTTTTTAATATATGCAGAAAAATGTCCTATTTCTAACTTTAATTTGGAGACATTAGTTTCTTTTCCCAACAGAAACCCACGTTCCTCCTGTAACAACTAAACCTCATGAGGGAGATTCAGGCCCAGAGCTCGAAAGGCTCTGGGCTCAAGGTCTCTATATACTCTTCGTTAAACCCCACCTTTCCATTACGAATAGTCAAGCTCCTCAAAGCAGAACTTAGAACGCTTAACACTTTAAGGAGGCCACTAATGGGTATACAAGAAAAGCTCATGTATATTTTTTGGGTTAGGTGCAAAGCTGTCATCAGATACTCAAGCCTGTGATGCTAAAGTGGTGAGAAAAGACACTTGCCTTCACTGTAGCAGTCTGACGCCTGACTACAGACTTGAGAAAAAGCACTGCACCTGTGCACGAGGAGAGGCAGCACACAAGGTCATCTCTTGCTGGGTTCTTTACAACAATCAAAACTGTGAAAAGGAGTTCCCATCGTGGCTCAGCCGAAATGAATCTGACTAGCATCAATGAAGATGCACGTTCAACCCCTGGCTTTACTCAGTGGGTTAAGGATCCAGCACTGCTGTGAGCTGTGGTGCAGGTCACAGACACAGCTTGGATCTGGTGTTGCTGTGGCTGTGGTGTAGGCCTGCGGCTGTGGCGTAGGCCTGAGGCTGTGGTGTAGGCCTGCAGCTGTAGCTATGATCGGACCCCTAGCCTGGAAACGTCCATATGCTGCAGGTGAAGCGCTAAAAAGCTAAAAAACAAACGAAAACAGAAGTTCCTGCTATGCCGCAGTGAGATAAGGATCTGGTGCTGCCACAGCTGTGCCGTAGGTTGTAGCTGTGACTCGGATTTGATCCCTGGCCCAGGAACTTTCATGTACCTCGAGTATGGCCGTTTAAAAAAAAAAGAAAAAGAAGAACAAAACAAAACAAAAAACTATATGAAAAGCGCTAACTTTGGAGGTAAAGAAAACAGAAGCAAGTAAACCCAAGGAATCGGAAAACAGTAGCTGGCACAGTTTAGCTTTCTGTTTTCTCTTTTTAATAGGGAAAAAGGGAGGTTTGATATTTAACAGTATCAGGCATGTGCCACATCCAACAATAACATCACGTACCTACAAAATGACGCCCACCTGGAGGAGGTAGGTGAGAGGGGCCCATCGCTGTGTAGCGCACTGTTCTGCTTTTCAGGCCCCATTACTACCTGCACTCCAAGCAAATGTGAAATGTCATACGAATGAGTACCCAGAGAATCGCATGTTCTCTGCATGTGTCAACAAAAAGTATCAGCTAGGACATAACAAACAAAGCCCATCCAAGGTCATAGTCCCTCAGAGAAATAAATTACCACATACAGATCTTTCCAGGTGCTGCCAAATTATAATCAATGTAGAATATTAAGTTTTGACATAACCGCGTTTTCCACATGGTTTTGGCGACGTTTCTCAGATAAAATACTAAGCTGGGCAGGTCGAGAAACACACAGTAACGTGCACACAACATAGCGCAAGGATTAAGCAGAGGCCCAGCGCCACATCACAGGGCTGTGAAAGTGGAGTCAGGAAAGTCCGCCTTTCTACTTAAACCACAGCACAGTGAAGAGCCTGCTGTGGCTCCTTTTAGAAAAAGCTAACATCGGGAGTTCCCTTCATGGCTCAGTGATTAACGAACCCAACTAGGATCCACGAGGACACGAGTTTGATCCCTGGCCTCGCTCAGTGGGTTAAGGATCTGGTATTGCCATGAGCTGTGGTGTAGGTCGCAGATGTGGCTTCGATCCCGAGTTGCTGTGGCTCCGATTGGACCCCTGGCCTGGGAACTTCCATATGCTGCAGGCAGCGGTCCTAAAAAGCAAAACAAAAAGCAAACAAAACAAAAAAATAAAGAAAAGAAAAAGCTAACATTGCAGCTGTAACAGTCACACATGCACACACAAAAATAACAAGAATACATTTCACATGTAATGCATAATTATCACCTTCACCTACCTACCTCATACAGTGATAGCATCACTTATTGTCTTGTGATTACATCATTGATATTTCAATTAATTAGACTCTCAACTTGTTAGTAGCTTTTGATTTTCTTCTGTTCCTAATGACTACACAGACGGCACCAAGAAGGGCTCTAAGTTGGCATCAGAACTGGGTGGGGAAGCAAAGCTCAGAACGGCGAACATTAACCCTCAGTACTGGGGAACAAACAGCACCCCGTACGCAAAGGCTCCCTGTGGCCAAAACACAGGATGAAATACACCCTCGGCATGATAATTTCCTGTGTAGGGCCTCTCTGCTCCTTTCTCTTCACTGAAGCCACCATATTTTAGAAACGAAAACTAGAGGACACCAAACAGCCTACAGTTCATAAATGACCAGTGATTCCTCTCCAGTGTTGCAGGCCATAGTTAAAGAGGGCTCTTTTCAATGTCTTTCCACCGGCTCCCCGAGAGCCAGGCAAAACGCCTAGAGGCCTGTGCTGAGATGCACGCGCGACAGCAAGCAACTCAGAACACAGCTCTGGGCTTGAGGACTTGCTGTGTCCTCTTCATCCGGTCCCCAGGCATTCAGCTGAGCTCCTGGTATCCATGGGGGACATTCACTTCCTCAGCCAACGTTAATGTGAGAAGATTAAAAAGCAATCGCTACTAGAAGACGCAATGTGATCAGTTTTTATAAAGTGAAAAGGGAAGAGTAAGCTAGGACAAACGTGCTTCACTAGGTTTGAAAATAAAAGCCTGCCTCTCACAGCCAGGCCCGGGGAAGCAGTCCTCCTCAAGCAGCCCCCTGAGGAGTCCAAGGCCTCTGCGAGCCGCTCCCCTCCCCGCACCGCTTCTACCTGGGGGACACCAGGTCTAGCTGGCAGCCTGTGCTCGGCCAGGATGAAGCACACCCGCCCAACAAGCCGCGGGAGGGACGGGCTCCTGCACTGCGCCGAGGCAAGGGGCCTCCGCTCCTCCTCCTCCCTCAGCTGATTTCAGCGGTCCCGGGTTTTCACTGCACTTCACCGTGAGGCCAAGGCTAGAGGCGTTTCTCAGCAGCCTCGGTTCAAAGCAGAAACAAGATCCTTTCCCAGATTTAAACTCCCTGCTCAAATTTTCCTCCTAACCATGACTCAGCAGAGGCTTCTCTGGACTTTGCTCAAAGAAGTTACCTGAACTAACCTCTCACTTTTAAAAACCGCCTGCAGTTTAAATTTCTTTAAAAGCTCCAAGTTCCTTTGCCACTCTATTACCCTCTTCAGTGTCACACAGAAAACACCTTCTGGGTAACCATCCACTTTCCTCTGAGCACTGCCCATCACTCAGGCTCCACTGAAGGAGTGGACCTCCAGGGAACTCTGTCCCCTCGCCAGGAGTGGACCCCTGGCCCAAGCCTAAGCAATCAGATTCTCCTTCTAAATGAATGGCACTGGGTACCAGACTTTAGCAGTCATGCTGGGCTGGGGCGAGAATGATCATTTTTCACCGTGTGTGTTGAAGTACTGAAAGCCAGACTTCAGGAAGACAGGGAATGACCCAGTAGCAGAGGGAGAAGCAAACGAGAGACTGGGTCATTAGAGAAAATGACTTTGGCTGCCAATCATTCAGTTCCCAGTTTCAGCAGCTCCCAAGGCTGCTGTATTTTCAGCACTGGGGTTTAGTGAGGTATTCCTGTATCCTTTATATATATTTCCATTTTTTCTTAAACTAGGTTAATTATGTTCCTACTCTTTGTTTAAAAAAAAAAAAAAGATACCTAAGTAACTTCCAAATTCCTATACCACAGTCTAAGAGGCAACCGCTTCAACAAATCAGAAGTTAAAAAAAACCCAAGGGGTTGGAGAGGAAAAGTAAAGAAGAAGAGTAAAAAGGAAGGACAGGATGAAAGCGGGAGACTCTTTGGAAACAGGTTCAATTCAATTCAAGAGAAATTCAGTACCTTCTCCACAAGTACCTGAGCACTCGTTCTGCTAAGCACCGGGAGGTGCAAACACGAGGCACGCACAGCCCGGCCCCCAAGGAGCACGCGGGAAGGGAAGACAGAAACGAGCAGGGGCACTCAGGGAGTGAGGCATGGCCAGGGTACCGGGCACCAGCTCCCACAGAAAACTCGCAGCAGGATCGGAACACACAGCTGGGAAGCGCTGAATGAGCTTTAAAAGGCATGCATGGTAGGGTTAGGCAGACAAAACCAACTTCTGCAGATTATCCAACGGAGCAAAGGCAGTTACCCCAACATCAGACCCTGAGATAACTTAGTTTAGAAAGGAAGTTTCTGGAGGTCAGAACCTCTCTAGATAACCTGTAAGACTCTTCTCCATTTAACTTCGTGTCACTGAAGTACTCAGAGCGCACTCCCTTACACAGCACGGGCAAAGCAAACGACGTTCTAGGTGGCTATGATCTTGGAGACTATATTTATAGTGAGTAATAATGAAGGAACTCGTAGTGTTACCTTAGGAGATAATGTTCTAAAATATTTTGTTACTTCAGGATGCTGAAGGACATGAGAATTATTTCATATGAAGTGTCAAAAGATCAATAAAACAATCTTATAATATTTTCTTAAAAAACAAAAAATTATGAATCAAGAAAAACAGAGTGTTCTCAAAAGTTATAAGCATTACCCCACCTCTAGGAATGTATCCAAAAGAAGTAATACAGGAGTTCCCGTTGTGGCACAGCAGAAATGAATCCGACTAGAAACCATGAGGTTGTGGGTTCAATCCCTGGCATCACTCAGTGGGTTAAGGATCCGGTGTTGCAGTGAGCTGTGGTGTAGGTTGCAGACGCGGCTCGGATCTGGTGTTGCTGTGGCTGTGGTGTAGGCCAGCGGCTACAGTTCCGATTAGACCCCTAGCCTGGGAACCTCCATATGCCACGGGTGCGACCCTACAAACGGCAAAAGACAAAAGAAAAAAAAAAAGTAATACAGATGATGGAAAAAGCCACACATGAAAATATTCTAAATAGCATAAAAAAAAAATGAAGAGCAAGATAAATACTCAGTATTAAAGAGAATATTAGATATCTGTTGGAATATTATTTGATGAAATATAACCACTAAAAAGAATATAATGTAATAACAAAATGAAATATTTATTAAATAGGGAATATATATATAATTCATACATTCTGTAGTTATAATAGTATACAAGTAGAATGTATTATATAAACTCTATATAGATAAATGAGACAGTAAAAAGTGATAATGTTTACGCAACAGTGGTAAGATAATGAGTAGTTTATTTTTATAAGTTTTTTTTGGTCGAGATATAATATTTGTAAACTTTTAAAAAGCACCTCCGTCTTTTTTCCTCCCCTCAATATTAGAAATCAAATGTAAACTTACTTCATCAGAAGCAGATCGAAGACACTGCACAGCAGCCTGTTTTTTCATTTCTTCTAGAGTTAGATCTGAGCACTTTTTCTTACTCTTTCCCCATTTCTTATAAGCTCCTTTTTCCCAGCCCAGGAAGATGTCATTCTCCTAAAATAAGATTGAAAAAGTTTCAATGACCAACACTAAATCACAAGCTGCAAACACTTTCTATTTACCACATACTTAGACATACATTCCCCTAGCAAATACTCATTCACAAAATGGTGCACGCTACTCGATTAACAGGCCACAGAACGCTGTCAATCACAGCACTTCAGGATCATCCATTGGTCTGATATCTACTACTGATATATTATTACTTACAATTTGTGATCTCAATGAGTCTGACCGCCTTACATTCATGATAAATGCTAATAAACTCATTTATATGTAGATTCGAGTGCCACCACCTAAATTTCAGTATAATTCTAAACCGCACAGTTAAATGTCCTCTCCTCCATACTTCCCACCCATCAACAAAGTTCATGTTACTACCAGATTTTAACATGTAAGAGCTGAATGGTTCATTCCCATTTCTCTATCTTGCAGTCTAAAAACAATAAACATAAAATATTTTGTTAGTATTTTAAGCTAATTTTCCCCTTGATTATAAAAACTGAGGAAAGTTTGAAAAGCAGGAAAACAAATCATCCACAATCCTATCACCCAGTGAAAATTAGAACAGTTTAGTCTATTTCTTTTGGTCTTTTACATATGCTTTAAAAAAACACATGGCTGAGGAGTTCCCATCCTGGCTCAGTGGTTAATGAATCCGACTAGGAACCATGAGGTTGCGGGTTCGATCCCTGGCCTTGCTCAGTGGGTTAAGGATCCGGTGTTGCTGTGGCTGTGGTGTGGGCTGGCGGCTACAGCTCTGATTAGACCCCTAGCCTGGGAACCTCCATATGCCATGAATGTGGCCCTAGAAAAGGCAAAAAGTCAAAAAACATATGGTTGAATTCACACTATTTGTACAACTTTGTACCTAGCCCGTTACAAACATTACCCGCATGTTACTACGCATCCTTTGTATGCAACCTTCCAAAACGTAGGTTTACTTTACTTGCCTAGACTAGCACTTCAGTATTCCTAATTGTTTTACAACTTCATTCTGCATTTTGAAAAGCTTTTCATTTAAAACCATTAAAACCAGTGGACAGACAAGGGGGGAAAAAAGAATAGAAAGACAAAGGCAAAAATTAATAAAATTACTTAAAGGAATATTGGGCCTACAGTGGGCCCTCCGGAAACAGATATGAATAACTGAATGATATAGAATAAAGAAAAACACAATAATCATTTAAAAAATCTTTTAGGATCAAATCATATACCATCGACTGTCTAACCAACCTTCACTCTGATCAAACACATGAAAACCACTTTTCTGCCACCAGATAGGGTGGGGGGCCTCTTCTTCCACACTCACCATAACCAACACACTTCTCACTTAACTCCTTGGGGCACATCTGCAGATCTCATGAACCTGAAAAATATATTTTCTGGCTGATGGGGTGTCAATTCCATTTTCCAAGGGAAAACGTGCTTGATGGCCAACTGAGAACCATCAGTATACTTCCACTCATCTACCGGGTTGGGCCGGACGACACCCGAAACCTAGCATTTCGTATCAACAATAACTTCTGGAGCTAAGGCTTGTCCTTTCACAGGAACAGGAACACAACCCTAACAACAGAGACTCCACATTTCAGAAGACAGAGAAAAACGTGATAATCTTCCGCTATCAATCACAGCACATAAACTAAAGCAGACAGACAATTTCTGTGTAATCACCGAAAACAGGACTTCTGCGTGTGCTGTGGACACCGGCTCTGCCTCCTTGCTGAGCACCACGAACGTGTCTCTCCACTGAAGCTACGCTGCGGCTCAGCAGAGGCCCAAGCACTCTCTCGGGCTGCGTCCAGCATCCCTTTGTTTAAACGTGGATACACAGTCGTGCATCCAGCAACCAATTAAGTGTCTTTTTTTTGTCTTTTTGCCTTTTCTAGGGCCGCACCCGCGGCATGTGGAGGTTCCCAGGCTAGGGGTCTAACAGGAGCTGTAGCTGCCGGCCTACGTCACAGCCACAGCAACGCGGGATCCGAGCCGCGTCCGCAGCCTGCACCACAGCTCACGGCAACGCCGGATCCTTAACCCACTGAGCAAGGCCAGGCATCGAACCCGCGGCCTCACTGCTCCCAGTCGGATTTATTTCTGCTGCGCCAGGAAGGGAACTCCTTAAGTGTATTCTTTGTGGCAACACAGCCCCACCAGCCAGAGGTGCACACTGGTGTGGAACAAAGACCCGTAGGCAGACAACTGTGGCACCATTATTGCGACTGGTATAAAAGTCTATAGAAAGGACTTAGGAAACACAAAAGAGGCATTCTTTTCTTGACCTGGTTGGTTGGCAAAGGTTTCCTACAAAACGAAGGGTCACTGAAGTGGAGTCTCCCCCCCCCCCCCGCCTCGCTCTCTCTCGTTTTAAGTCGCACCTGTGGCATATGGAGATTCCTGGACCAGGGACTGAATCCGAGCTGTAGCCACAGCCTATGCCACAGCTGCAGCAATGCCGGATCCTTTAATCCACAGCACTGGGCCAGGGATCAAATCTGCACCTCTGTAGCGACCTGGGCCACTGCAGTGGGATTCTTAGCCCACTGCACCAGAGCAGAACTCCTGAAGTGGAGTCTTAAAGAGTGAAAAGAAGTTTGGGCTAGGGTGAGGCGGGAATGCCAGGTGGAAGAAACAACGCGCTGAAGCAAGGAATACCAAACATTGCCTATAAGGGCCAGGCAGTAAATACATTAAACTTGGCAGCCCATGGGGACAAATTAAAGATATGATGTAGGTATGTTTACGAGAGAGAGAATACGTTTTCACAATTTTTGCTGCTAGAATCCAAAATACAATTCAAAAATTTTTTTATTTTCATGGTCGGACCTGCAGCATGTGGAAGCTCCCAGGCTAGGGGTCGAATTGGAACTGCACCTGCCAGCCTACGCCACAGTCACAGCAATACTGGATCCAAGCAGCATCTGTGACCTGCGTCACAGCTTGTGGCAACACCGGATCCTTAATCCAATTAAGGCCAAGGATTGAACCCATTACTTACAGACACTACGCGGGGTTCTTAACCTGTTGAGCCACTACGGTAACTCCCTAATTCAACTTTTAATACAGGTCTCTCATTAAATCTCCTGATTTAATGAGAAGAATGGAATACTTTTGTGGGGTGAGATATACTTGCTTAACTGGGATTCAAAATTAGTGCTATCATCAAAATCAATTACAAATGTTCATCTCTTAATGACCTTTTTTTTTTTTTTGGTCTTTTTGCCTTTTCTAGGGCCATACTCGCAGCATATGGAGGTTCCCAGGCTAGGGGTCTAATTGGAGCTGTAGCCGCCAGCCTACGCCACAGCCACAGCAACATGGGATCGGAGCCGTGCCTGCAACCTACACCACAGCTCACGGCAACACTGGATCCTTAACCCACTGAGCAAGGCCAGGGATCGAACCTGCAACCTCATGGTTCCTAGTCGGATTCTTTAACCGCTGAGCCACGAAGGGAGCTCTAATAACCGTTTTTTAAATAACAGCTTTACTGACATACCAGAGAATTTACTTTCTAAATATACAATGCAGTGGTTTTTAATATAATCCACAGGATTATGCAACAATCACCACTACCTAATTTGAAAACACTTTTCAGCACCCTAAAAAGAAGCCCTGTGCCCGTCAGCAGTTACTTTCCCTTTTTCTCTCCCAAGTCGCTGGTAAGTGCTCATCTGCGGTCTCTAGGGATTCTCCTATGCTGCAGCTGCACCACTTTATAATCACACCAGAGGCGTGTGAGGTTCACACTTCTCAGCATCCTCACATGTATGTTACTGTCTATTGGTTTTCTTGTTTTGCTTTTTTCTCCCATGCCCGTAGCATGTGGAAGTCCCAGGGCTAGGGGCTGAACCTGTGCCACGGCTGCAGCCCAAGCCACAGGAGTGATAATGCTAGATCGTAAACCTGCTGTGCCACCAAAGAAATTCCTTGTCTGTTTTTTTTGGTTGTTGTTGTTTCGCTTTCTTTAGGGCCACACTTGCAGCATATGGAAGTTCCCAGGGTAAAGGTCCAATTGGAGCCACAGCAACTTGGGATCTGAGCTGTGTCTGTGACCTACACCATAGCTCATGGCAGTGCTGGATCCCGAACCACTGATCGAGGCCAGGATCAAATCAGCATCCTCATGATACAGCTGGATTAGTTACCACTGAGCCACAACGGGAACTCCTTCTTGGTGTTCTATTGTTGTTGTTGGCCACGGCTAGGTTTCCGGACCAGGGAGTGAGTCAGTGCGACAGCAGTGACCCAGGCCACTGCAGTGTAAACGGCAGATCCTTAACACGCTGAGCCAAGTGAGAACTCCAGCTTCTTCTTTGATTGCTGCCCTCAGGCAGGTCATCAAGTTGAGGATCAACTACTTCCAAGTGAAAGTCAGATGGAAGCTTCTCACTGAACATTAAATACTTTCCGAGACATAGACATTTCCTTCACAGTGTGTCAAGGTGTGCAAAATGCTGCTGGAGCTGCAGTTTGACCTTGGACAAGATACCCACCGCAAATCTGTGTGGGAACAGAGATTCTGCTTCTTGTTCTAACTTTAGACAGAATGAAATGCATAAAGCAATTTGATATTGCGAATCAAATAATGTTAGCTGTTAGAATTATACCACATCATAGAAGTTCCCCTAGTGGCACAGTGGAACTGAATCCAACTAGGAACCGTAAGGTTGCAGGTTCGATCCCTGGCCCCGCTCAGTGGGTTAAGGATCTGGTGTTACCGTGAGCTGTGGTACAGGTCGCAGAGGTGGCTCAGACCTGGTGCTGCTGTGGCTGTGGTGTAGGCTAGCAGCTACAGCTTTGATTCGACCCTTAGCCTGGGAACCTCTGTATGTCATGAGTGCGGTCCTAATAAATAAATACATAAATAAAAGAATCATACCACATTATAAATTTTGGATATAAGTACTATCTTGCCTTCTGATTTTAAAGTGAATTCATTAAGAAATACCATCAATCTATAGCAAAAGCTTTACAAACAATAGCATGCCAGATATACTTTTCTGCATTCTGCTCTTTCCACTTATATTGAGAGCTCTATTATTCTATTTTCTTCTGGCTTCATGTCCTTGAGAATGTATTATAACTTATTTGTTAACCATTAGAACTGAACTAATAATCAGATTTTAAAAGAACACAGTATAAAGAAAAGCTCAAGATGCTTCTATTTTTCTTGTTATATTTTTAGTCTTCTGTACTGTGCTAATTAAAAGTCCACTTAGACATAAACATACAATATTAAGCATGCGCCAAATATTTACTTGGTAAATCAAGTATGACTACAATTATCAAGTATCAAAGGAAGATATGGCTAAAGAACTTCGCAGCCTGACAATCGATTACCAGTTACTTTTCCGGACGTCACTGTGAGGTAACATAAGGCTAACGTTTTGATTGACTTTCTCTTGCTTTTCTATCAAAAAGGAAGTTGGGAACTGGAGGGAGAAAAAGAACACAACATTCCCAA
This sequence comes from Catagonus wagneri, assembly GCA_004024745.2. Taxonomy (NCBI): domain Eukaryota; kingdom Metazoa; phylum Chordata; class Mammalia; order Artiodactyla; family Tayassuidae; genus Catagonus; species Catagonus wagneri. The sequence continues at coordinate 668,534 of PVHT021183711.1, forward strand.
ATGCAGCCGGATGGGTGACGTCTGCTGCGCGCCGCCCAGCGCCGCCCGCCCGCCCCGGCTGCGGTCAGCAGCATCCTGAAAAGCCGCAGCCGCCAGGTGTCTGGACGGGACTCCCGGCAGCCCCAGCTCCGCGTCCGAACCGGCTCACCTCGCGTCAGCGTGTCTCATCGCCTCAGCCACAGGGTGCTGAGCGAGGGGCACGTGACCGACCAGAAATGAGCCCCCCAAAAGCTTTCTGCCGGGGGTGTAAGGAACACAGCCCCCGGGTGCGGGGGCGGCAGAGCAAAGACCCCGGCCACACTGCGAAGCCCGCAACTCAACGGGGCCAGTCCCCGCTCGGGCTTTTAGGTATACCAGAATTTTTTCCCCCCTTTAAGCCAATTTATGCCAAAATTTTAGTCGCTTGTGAATGAAAGCTATAGCCACAATTTGAGGAACGGCCTCGACTGGAAATTGCCTCTAAAACATGAGTAGCACCAACTGAACGAGCATAATGTCAGGTCAACAAGTACCTCCATTTTTTTCCTACTCGGTTTTCAGCCAAGAGCAACAAGCTCCTCATTGGCCTCCCTGCCTTCAGCTGCCCAACCAGCTTACCCACCACCACGCAGGCCGTTTGGTACTGCGGGCTAAATATAGCGATGGGTCTTTTTGTCTCCAGGACTAAAATATAAATCCCCTAGCAGAGCATATCAGGTTCTGCAGAACCCTTTCCTGCTCGCCTTCCTCAGTCTGATCTCCTCCCGCCCCGCCACTACACTCCTCCGGCCTCAATTATCAGGCCCCTTCCTGCAGCTGTGACCTTGAACGCACCCTTCTTTTCTTCTTCCTTCCAGGCTGTTCCACTGTTATCTGTGGCATTCCTGCTGCCACACCACGGACCCCCGCAGTGTCCCAGGCTTTGCACAGCCAGAGCACTTCACAGATCCCTGACCTGGCAGCTGTCTCTGAGGGACCAGCCCGAGTCACCCCCTCGCTCCTGGTGCCTGCCAGTGTCCAGAAGGTCATGGGCATGTGAGGAAAAAACCAGAAATGTGCATAAAATGCAGGACTTACACTCAAAACATTTTCTGGATTCTGTGAAAAGATTTCACCAAAAAACCCCAGCCCTTATGATACAGTATCTGAGGGAGTGTGTGGACATGAATCTGTGTACCCATCACTGGCACTAGCTCCTACGCTAAATTTTATTTTCATCCTCCTTACGTGTTAATTTAAATTACTGTCCATTGAGTGAATGACTGCTGAAATACAAGTATGTGCAGCAAGACAACGGAGGAACTCAGGATGGATCAGATTTTTGTAACTGTTGTTGTTCATTACAGTAATTTATAAAGGAAAGCACAGCAAATGCTAAACTGCGATAATAATCTGTAAAAGCTACAAGTTGGCTGAAAGAACAAATGAGTTTTGTTGAATACAAAAATGATCACTCTCAAGTAGCAATCAATACTGGAATTATTTCTTATTTCATTTTCTGTTTTTGCCCACAGGTTAATCTAGCTACATTCTAGAATGATAGAACCTGAGGTCAAGACTTAAATCAAGTATTTAAAAGAAACTGTAAGAAAGCTACAGTCATCAAAACAGTGTGGTTCTGGCACACAGACAGACGGATCAATGACTAGAAGAGACAGCCCAGGAAGAGACCCTCGTGTGTGTGCTCAAATGATTTTCAACAAAGGTGTCAAGACCACTGCATGAGGAAAGGACAGTCTTTTCAACACGTGGGGCTGGGAAAACTAGATAGCCACACAAAAAAGAGTGAAGGACTTTTACCACACAAAATTTCTAAATATTAAGTCAAAAGACCTATATGCAAATGCTAAAACTACAAAACTCTTGGGAGAAACAAAGGGCAAAGCCTCCTGGCACTGGATTTGGCAATGACTTCTTGATTATGACATCAAAGGCACAAGTAACAAAAGAAAAAGACAAACTTAGCTTCATAAAACATTTTAAATCTGAGGCATTGAAAGACACTATAAACAGAGTACAAAGGCAACCCCACAGAACGCAAGGAAACATTCGCAAGTCATATATATGATAAGGGATTAATTTCCAAACCTGTAGAGAAATTCTGAAACTCAACAACAACAAAACAAATACCAGATTCAAAAACAGGAAAAAACTGGGTTACCACGCGGTGCAGTTGGAAAATCTGATAGAAATCTGTAAACCAGCTATAATGCAAAAAAAAAAAAAAAAAGTAGGAAAAGGGTCTGAAAGTGTCCAAAGATACATGTAAATGTCCAACACAAGAAAAGATGCTCAACATCATCAATCATCAGAGAAAATGTAAATGAAAACTATAACAAGATACCCCTCACACCAATTAGGATGGCTACCATTAAAACAAAGCCAACCGAAGAACAGGAACCAACAAGTGCTGGTGAGGCTCTGGACTGGACCAGAGGCGGCCTGTGAGCTGGCGGTGGAGACTGGTGCAGCGGTGGCAGTCCCTCGAAACACTGAACACAGATTTACCACAGGTCCACTGAGTCCACTTCTGGTTCTACACCTACCAAAGTTGAAATCGGGGTCTCGAAGAGATGACCGCATGCCACGTTCAAAGCAATGCTGTTCATACCAGCTACACACAGAGGAAACCCAAGTGTCCACTGACGGATGGGTAAGCAAAATGTGGCATATCCTAGGATGGAATATGAGTCTTCAAAAGGAAGGAAATCCGGAGTTCCCATCGTGGTGCAGCGGTTAACGAATCCGACTAGGAACCATGAGGTTGCGTGTTCGATCCCTGGCCTTGCTCAGTGGGTTAAGGATCTGGCGTTGCCGTGAGCTCTGGTGTAGGTCGCAGACGCGGCTCGGATCCCGCGTTGCTGTGGGTGCAGTGTAGGCCGGTGGCTAACAGCTCCGATTAGACCCCTAGCCTGGGAAATTCCACATGCCACGGGTGTGGCCCTAAAACGACCAAAAGGCAAAAAAAAAAAAAAAAAAAAAAGCGTTAAAAAAAAATGAAGGAAATTCATGGCGTTCCTATCATGGCTCAGCAGAAATGAATCTGACTAGCATCCATGAGGATGCAGGTTCAATCCCTGGCCTGGCTCAGTGGGTTAAGGATCCGGTGTTGCCCATGAGCTGTGGTGGAGGTCACAGATGAGGCTCGGATCTGGCCAGTCACCAAAAGTGTGATTCCACTGATATGAGATACTTAGAAGCAGTCAAAATTATAAAGAGAAAAAGTATAGTGGTGGTTGCCAGGGGCTAGAGGCAAAGGGGTATTATAAAATTTCCATTTTACAAGATGAAGACTTCTGGAGATGAATGGTGGTGACAGCTGAGCAACATAACGGATATATTTAATACCACTGAACTGCACACTTAGAAATGGGAAAGACGGTCAATGTTATGAGTATTTTACCACAATAAAAAATGGACTTGGGGGGATGATGAGAGAAGAAACGACTGTAACGTCTCTGGAGGGCAGGCCCAGTGTGGAGGGGCGGTATCTGCACTCCCCTGCATCATGCTGCCTCCACACACAAGTCACACACCTGGGCAAGAAGTGCCCATCTACTCGTTTCTTCTATAAAGACAGGGGCATCCCAAGAACTGTTTTGAGGGCTGGGAATACAGCAGAAAATATGGCAGGCAAGGTCCCTAACTTCATGAATTGTGTACTCTAGCAGAGGAGATGTTCAAATAAATATAAATATAGCAAGTAATCACATAGTCCCAGGTAGTAACAAGTGTTTCAAAGAAAAAGTAGGAAAGAGGACTGAGAATGGAAAGTTTCTTTTTAAATATGGTGTCAAAGACTGAGGATAAAGCCAGCAAAACGAACACCAAACCCAAGGAAACAAGTGAATACCCTCTTTTAAAAAGTAACTGGTGGAGGAGTTTCTGTCGTGGCGCAGTGGTTAACGAATCTGATTAGGAACCATGAGGTTGCGGGTTCGATCCCTGCCCTTGCTCAGTGGGTTAAGGATCCGGCGTTGCCGTGAGCTGTGGTGTAGGTCGCAGACGCGGCTCAGATCCTGCGTTGCTGTGGCTGCAGCGTAGGCCAGTGGCTACAGCTCCTGTTAGACCCCTAGCCTGGGAACCTCCACGTGCCGCGGATGCGCCCTAAAATGGCAAAAGGCAAAAAAAAAAAGTAACTGGTGGGGACACCTATAATTGTAATAAAATTAATTAATTAAAAAAAAAGTAACTGGTGGGGAAGTTCCAACTGCGGCTCACTAGGACTAGCATCCATGAGGATGTGGGTTCAATCCCTGGCCTCACTCAGTGGGTTAAAGGATCCTGCACTGCCGTAAGCTGTGGTGTATGTCACAGATGCTGCTCGGATCCTGCGTTGCTGTGGCTGTGGTGTAGCCTGGCAGCTGGAATTCTGATTTGACCGCTGGCCTGGAAACTTCCATAGGCCAGATGTGCAGCCACAAAAAAAGAAGAATCAGAAGGAGGAGGAGAAACAGAGCAGAAGCAAAAGCAGAAGAAGAAAGAAGCAGCAGCAGAAGAAGAAAATAACTGGTGGATAATCCAAGAGAAGAAAAAATGGATAAGCTGGACTCCATTCAAATAAAAACTGCTCTGTGAAAAACAATGTCAAGAAGATCAGAGGACAAGCCACAAAAAACACATCTGATAAAGGACTGTTAGGCAAAATACACAAGAAAACCCTTAAAACTCAATAATAAGAACACAAACAACCTGATTAAAAAAGAGGCTAAAGACCTGAGCAGACACCTCACCAAAGCAGACACAGACACGGCAATTAAGTATGTGAACACACGCGCCACATGTGTGGAGTCAACAGAGAAGGCGAGCTTCACGATGACGCACTGACTCTCGGAAGCCCCGTCAAGCCGCCCTGAGGTGGCCCTAACCCTACGGACATTTCAAGTTTTAAAACCAAACAACGCTCTGAAATTTACTAGCTGTGCTGAGCAAGTTCTTGGCCACTGCCTCTTAGTGCCACCACCTAAGAATGGGGCCAGCAGGGTCATCCCGAGGGCTGGATGACTCACTGCGCTTTGGAAGTGAAAGCTCCCACTCGTGGCTCACACACAGCACACAACATACACAGGCTCGTTTTTATCAATACTTCTGCTTAAGCCAGACCAGACTGGGCTTTCTCTCATAACCACAGACTCCAGCTTAATAAACAAAGATTTCATGATGCTGAGAACACTAAAATATAAAGATATAAGAAGTGTTTGGGGGGTTTCTTGGGCCACACTTGTGGCACAGAAGTTCCCAGGCCAGGGATCGAACCTATGCCACAGCAGCAACCTGAGCTGCTGCAGGGACAATACCAGATCCTTAACCCACTGCACCAGCAGGAATGCCAAGAAATGTTTTAATAAACCCCTGGATGGTGGTTTTAATGTAATTGGTCATAAAGGAGGAAAACTAAGAATATTCTGGATTATGTAAAAATGACATCGTAAAAGGCAGTTCCATCTTCCTAAAATAGTTCTTCTACTCATGACAGCTGATGGGGACCCTGCGTCAACCTCGAAGCAAGAAAAGTTAACTCTCGCCCTTAAATTACAGCTTTACTAAGCGTCCCTCTTAGCCATTTTAATTTTTTTTAGCCATTTTTAATAAGACTATGAAACATTTTGAAATAACGTAGCACAAATCTGTTTTTTAAATATGGTGTCAAAGAAAGACTGAGGATAAAGCCAGCATTAGGAGTTACGAATGCAGTGTCTCCGGGCAGCGCACTGCTGTGTCTGCTGCTCACTACTGCTCTACAGGGACTCAACTCATAGTTCAACTGTGAGCTAAGAAAACAAATCTTTCCCCACCTCTAAAAAGCACGGTGCATTAAAAAAAATAGTAAACCAATTCCACACAGTTTCTACAAATTGCTTTTTACAGTAGACTATTTTTGTGTTATTCATTCCACACTCACTCGTTATATATGAGAGCCAACAAAAACAAAACTGATACGAAAAATGGGCACAGGATTTGGCTCTGATAGGCATGAGTTTAAATCCTAACTCGTCACTAACCACATGGCCACGGGCAGGTCACCTAACCTATCTGAACATACACTTCCACCTAAGTAAAAACTGAGAAAATACCCTTTAGCTTCGAGATGTGTCAGGAAACAGCCAGCACTGCACCTGGCCTACCAAGGTGTTTTCTGCAAAACAGAGATACTAATTTTACTTTTTTTTCTTTTTTTTTTTTAGGGTTGTACCCGCAGCATATGGAAGTTCCCAGGCTAGCGGCTGAGTCTGAGCTGCGTCTGTGACCTACACCACAGCTCAGAGCAATGCCGGATCCCCACCCCACTGAGCCAGGGACTGAACCCCCATCCTCAAAGATACTAGTCAGATTCGTTTCCGCTGCACCACAACAGGAACGCCAGGGGTACTAATTTTAAACAGATGAAGGCATTGCAGCAGAATGTCAGCTACAAAATGCACAGGGGATAACTGAGTTAGAAAAAGCTCTGTTTTGCAATCATCAAAGTAATAACCGAGCCAGCTGGGAGCTGCCTATGGATGGCAAACTTAAAGTCTCTCTGCCCAGGTCACCTGATACCTACACAGAGAAGCGTATGGCTTTATGGTGCAGAAACCTGGTGGCCACCATCTGTACCAAAGTCCGCATCGCCAGAACGAAAACAGACTGACGTCATGTGCTATCTGCTGTGATGCATAGCAAAGAAGAAAAGTAAAAAGCAAAAAATAAAAATAAAAATGACATATAGTGAATTCTTGATTTATCTGAGCATACATTTACCAGAGTATGGTAATCCTGACCAAAACGAAAAGAAAAAAAAAAAAAAAAAGAACCTGTGGAGATAAAATTACTGGGACCCGACCATAGAACCCGCATGTCTTAGAAAGCAATTGATTTCCAGGACCAAGGAGTCATCAGCTGATGTCACAACTGTGTTTCCGACACTGCCCAGGTCAGAGAGTCACCTAAACTCTGCTTGTGATTCAATCTCAACCAAGACCAGGGTCTGATAAGCTCTACTGCCTACCTAAGCGCCCCGGGCGGCCGAGAGCAAAGTACAAAATCTGTCCCTTAGAATTCAAGAGCTCGTTGTTTCTTTTAACCAAAACTGTGAAAAGCCACGAATCCGACATGGCAAATAAGGCTGACAGACGAAACGATGCCTTAAAACTAGCCATTTTCAAGTCAAGTTTAGACTAATTCAAGGATGGAGGAGCAAGGAAACCAACAGCCAAGTGTGGAATCGCTGGGCCTCCAACTGAGGGGCGAGGACACCCCACGTGCGCCCCAGGGATCAGCAAAGGCGGCGCACTTCCCCACCTACAGGAGGCCAGGGAACACGCCTGTCAGCTGAAGTCTGAGCCACAGAAGGGACGCTCAGGCCCCTCCCTGGGCGCCTTGCCCTCACTGTTTGGAGGGTCCAGTGAGCATACCCTCCTCAAGTCAAAGAGAAGGTATGTAGGTGCTAAGTAACCCTCAGGTCACCTCCTATGAAAATAGTTATCATTTTCGATTTGACTTTCCTCATCAGAATAGGTCTTGGCACTCTGCTAGCCTGGGCTCAGTAGAAAGAATTTTAGGGACCTTTACTTCCCTATGGCTTCTCCTTGAAACTCCAGACATGCTCTGTTTTCAAAACCTTTATCTGTTCTGTGTCCTAAATACGAACCAGAACTTCGGAGGGAGGCTCAAACACAGATGGGCACTGACAGCTGCCAAGACCGCTTATCCCACCCTACAGCTCATAAAGAAACTAGATGAATTCACAGACAAGTCTCATCAGAGAATGTTCAACTATAATCTTAACAGGAGGCCTATGTTTTGTCCCTTTTTTAATGTCCTACAGCACCGAGCACATAAATACTCTAACAAATTTACAGGTGTTGATATAATTAAATATTAGTCTGATAGTGTTAATACATAATTTTAAGAAATGAGAAGTCTTATCACAATCCTACTAAAGGTATTTACCTCCTATGAGTACAAGCTTACAAGTGAAGTACATGATTTCTGAGAAATACCTTCATTTCTGGAAATAAAAAGAAAAAAAATTTCCATTTCTGTAGATTTAACATTTTACCTGCCCCTGAAGGAGTATATTTACATTTATTAGAAAGATGATAGAAAATAACAGAGCTTTGGTAAGGAAATTATACAAAATATTGAAAACTACACATTTTCTGATTAGGTTTTAAGTCAACCACCTTAAACTTCTTCTTTTTGTCTTTTTCTAGGGCCGCACCCGCAGCATATGGAGGTTCCCAGGCTAGGGGTCTAATTGGAGCTGCAGCCACCAGTCGACACCACAGCCACAGCAACATGGAATCCGAGCCGCATCTGCGACCTACACCACAGCTCACGGCAACACCGGATCCTTAACCCACTGAGCGAGGCCAGGGATCGAAGGCGCAACCTTGTGGTTCCTAGTTGGATTCATTAACCACTGAGCCACAACGGGAACTCCTCAGCCACCTTAAACTTTACTTGACCCAACTCTCACCAGCCAGGGCAGCAGGCAACCCAGAAGCAGTGAAACGTAGTCGTGTCCCAGCACAAATGACGAGAAACGCCAGCAGTGAAAAATACTCTGCACAACTAACGTGTGACAAATGGAAAGCGAGCTGTGGACGGCCCTGTATTCACAGAACTGAGGCTTCTCTGTGGTTTCGAAGGGCAAAATCAGTTTCTGCTGTCAATGAAACTTTGTTCCTGCCTTCTGGGCTACTAACAATGGTTTCAAACAACAACAGAAACTGCCCACAAAACGCTCCCTTTTGTGTGAAACCTGTACCCAGAAGTCACCCAGAGGTCACTGATTCCGTGCCGGGACACCTCGGCCTCCCTCTGGCAAAGCCTCGCTTTCCGAGGCACCTCCTGGAGAGTGAGACTGATGCGGAGCTTTTTTTTCAAGAACCTAGATTTGGTTGCTTTCGTCACTTTAAATTCAGCACCTAAGTCAAGTAAAACGTATGATGGCCAAAATCTTAGGTCTGCTGATTTGAAACAAACGCTTTGATTAATAAGGAGTTTATCAACATTCTTACAGATAAAATGAAATACTGACTCTGGAGTGTTAGGAAATATAACAGACACAGTGACTAAAGCGTCTAATTATAACGTGATTTTCCTAAGGAGTAGAAACCAACAGCCCGGGGCGGGGCTGTGCAAAGGCAGCAGGTCATCAAACAATCACCATCCACCGTAAGATCTGGAGTCTGTGCGGAATGTAACCAACACCAAGAAAGTCTCAGACTTAATGACTGAACCTGAGGTGTGCTGAGCGGCACGGCTCATCTACATTCAGCGACAGCATAAGTTTGTGGACCACAGCTGGCTATGGCTTTATTCTAGAATAAGTGGTGTTCCTGAAGAAAAATGAAGACGTAGACACAATGGTGAGTTTTCATAAAATACATGAAACATGTCAATACCTGTTCCTGCAGGTCGTAGTCATAGCTGTCGTGTAGCAGAAGACTGAGGACATAACGAGTGTAAATCATGGCATCGATGCCACACTTCTCCAGCTCTTGTCCCAGCCAGGTCTGCACTGGACCCAAAGCATGAAGCAGAGACATTTCAGACAAAGATTCAGGGCCTGGATAAGAGCTTGAGGAGCTTTCAGATGGTGAACCATCCACAACTGTACTGAGAGGGCGCATGAATTTAGGTTGCCGACATCCTCAAAACACGAAGCATCTTCTGCAATGATGTTCTGTTGGTATCTGGAGGGGATTTTCACTCCAGTAAAAAGGAGAGATGCCTGACATCTAGAATAAACATTTATTTTTGCTGGCAGTCAGCCATTTAGAACCGAATTTCCCTCTTCAGGCATGACCAATGAATCAACATGCTGATAGAAACATGTGTAGATGTGATTTTCTATTTTAATTTCACATTGAGGCCAAATCTAAGTCTCCAGCAGAACCTATAAAAATAAGAGAGAAAAAAAGCATACATTATGTATAGATATAAATTATTGATCTTTTGGAAAAAATCCAAATAAACTATTTCTTTTTATTAATAAAATACCTTTGGTATCTTAGGGCAATTTTTTTTTCTGTAATCTTTGACATTTTAAGCTAAGTAACATTTTAAACTTTTAAAAGCTTAATATTTAAAATTAAGGAAAACTCAGAAATTTATATTTTTGTGCTGTGCCTAACTATACTGATGTTATCTTGCTGTATTTCAAGAGACTGGACTAGTAAAATTTTGTTTACCTGTTATACTGAAAGAATTTATCCGGTTACAAATCACTAGTTCATTTTAAAGCACACCAGGAGTTCCTGTTGTGGCTCAGTGGGTTAAGAACCCGGCTAGTATCCATGAGGATGTGCGTTCTATCTCTGGGCTCACTTAGTAGGTTAAGGATCCGGCATTGCCGTGAGCTGTGGTGTAGGTCACAGATGCGGCTCAGATCTGGCGTTGCTATGGCTCTGGCATAGGCTGGCAGCTGTAGCTTCAATTAGACCCCTAGCCTGGGAACCTCCATATGCCTCGGGTGTGGCCCTAAAAAGGAAAAAGAAAAAAAAAGAAACAACTTATTTCAGGAACAATGGAGGGATCTGACAAGCACGTGCAAAAGCCCTTTAACATCAACCTGGCAAGTTCAAGGACAGAGCTGCCAAACACCCAAACGTCCCAGTCTGTCTGTTTGCCTTCATACTCATTCTGAACGTGAAGTTTAGTCAGTATGAAATTTAACTGCATTTTAGTGCAAATTCTCTAAGAGTTTTAAAGAAAAAGAACCACCATATATACTCAAAAGACTGTTTCGTTTTCTCAAATTTTCCTTCTCTCCAAAGGTTGATGCTGAGAAAAAAGGACCTTCAAATCGTCCTGAGAATCCTTCTCCCACGTAAAATTAACGCATATCATCCTAAAGACTGGGCTGTATAAATGATCATTTAAAAGGTCCAACAAAAATACACCTATCGTAGAATTTGTCTTTTTTACTTTAAATTCTAAATGGTTTCTGCTAAGGATACCAAAAATCGATAGCTGGTTAAATGCCCATGGAAGCATGTGCCTCCTTTAATCCACGAAGGCAGGATGGAGGAGCGGAGAGGGCCCCAGCCTAGCAGTCCACGACATGCAGGGTGTTTCGTGCCCGTAACTTCTTGGGGGTCTTTGTTTCCTCATCTATAAAAGAGAATAATGAATACTTGCTCTCCCCTCCTCTCAACTTCTCACAAAGCTGTTGTAATGAGCAAATGGGAAATGCACCGATATATCTGCGGCCTTTGCATTTCAGAAAATGTCATACCCATGAAAGCAGTATCATTGTACCTGTCCCCCTCAAACTGTTTACATGTGCTTACTCTGACAGGGTCCTAGCTGGAGAATAGCAGTTGTGCAAAATGCATTAGGCTTTTAGTACAGAAAACACTAAATTTCCTTGCTGTCCTTAAAACACAAACTGTGAGATCACCCTCACGTGTAATAATCTCGTTCTAGCCGTGCTGAAACAGTCTGGACTCCACTACAAATTCCAACGCAACACTGCAAAGAACTCAAGGTGGTGAAGGGCAGAGGAGGATGGAGCCATGCCACCGATTCCCTTTGCTGTCCTTTCCTGTGTTTTAATCTTTTTTTTTTTTTCTTTTCAGGGCTGGGGTTGAATCAGAGCCTACACCACAGCAATGCTAGATCCGAGCCGCATCTGCCACCTACACTGTAGTTGTGGCAACACCAGATCCTTCACCCACTGAGCGAGGCCAGGGATAGAACCCACATCCTCATAGATACTAGTTGGATTCTTAACCCGCTGAGCCACAACAGGAACTTCAAACATTTAATTCTTTAACTATTTAGTCTATGTGTTTTCACAGTGATATAATTAATCCAAAATGATATGTCCATTAATGAGAAAAGAAAACAGATCCAGGCACTTAAGTTATTACATAAGTACTTTTTCAACAAAGAGCCAGACAATACATGGTAACACACAATCTTCAAATGAGTAATTTAATAATGAAGGGTTTTGGCTGGTTTTTTTTTTTTTTTTAGGGGGGAGCTGAGGGGTGGATTTGAAGAAGTTCATTAATCTTCCAAAATCTCATCCCTTACGTAACAATGTTCTAAGAAATACAGTGCCACCTTTTTACTCTTTGTAACACCAACAAAACTACTGAAAATAATTCAGATTACAGTTCCCATTAGTGTTCTTAAATAGCTATAAGAGCCTTAGACTCTATCTGGAATTCTGTTTCCTTACTGCTCAAGTAGAGCAGATGCGTGGCAGACATATTAAGGTGTCACCATTCTTTTTTCTGTAATTTATTATATATATTTTTAAGTTTGCTCAAAACTCATAAAAAGTACTTCAAAAAGCATAATCTCTTTCTGACACAGTACATACATCTTATTTGCAGAATGTTCTCTCAATTTACCTCTGTTACAGCACAAATGATTATAAGAGCACCGGATAGTAAACAGAAAATCTGGCTTCTCTGGGCAAAATGTGAAATGTGGCTTTTGTGAAGAAGTGCCCAGGCAGCTCTGCTCAAGCAATGCACTCACTTGCTGAAGCCTTCTTTTAGTCTCAGAGCACTTTTCTTTTCTGCCCAAGTTTATCATACGTACTTCTATTACAAAAGTTTTAAAAACTATTTTCTAATACGAAAACAGAAGGGCAACCACACAATTTCTCCACCCTAATATAATTCACTGTATGTTGGTGTGATTATCAGTGTTTTCCTTTGCGTAGAATTTTATGTTGTGGCTCAGCGGTAACAAACCCAACTAGTATCCATGAGGACATGGGTCTGATCCCTGGCCCCGTTCAGTGGGTTAAGGATCTCACGTTGCTGTGACTGTGGCGTAGGCCGGCAGCTGCAGCTCTGATTCAACCCCTAGCCTGGGAACCTCCATATGCCGCAGGCGCAGCCCTAAAAAAGAAAAAAAAATTATTATTTCGACATGTTAATATGTTAACATATACTTTTGTATCCTCTATTTTCTCACCTAACATTATGTCACTCCAGTGTGGTTCTAGGGTCTTATTACATGGTCCAATATGGTAGCTATTGGTAATGTATTTTATTTATTTACGTCTTTTGTCTTTTTAAGGCCACACTCATGGCATATGGAGGTTCCCAGGTTAGAGGTCTAACAGGAGCTACAGCTGCCGGCCTCCACCACAGCCACAGCAACGTGGGATCCGATCAGCATCTGCGAACTACACCACAGCTCATGGCAACGCGGGATCCTTAACCTACTGAGCGAGGCCAGGGATCAAACCCTCAACCTTCTGGTTCCTAGTCAGATTCATTTCCACTGCGCCACAACAGGAACTTCCTAGTCACGTATTTTAATTAAAAATCAGTCCCTCAGCCACACCAGCCACATTTCAAGTGCTCAGTAGCCATGTGGTAGCTGGTGGCTACTGTGCAAATATAAAATACAGGACGTTTCTACTATCACGCAAGTTCTACTGGACAAGGCTGACTTCAGCTCCCTCCAGCAAATGACTACACTGGGCTGAACAAGGACTCACTAGCTCATTTAAGAGTCCACATGTCCCTCCTCATGCTCTCACGGGCTATACAAGATACTTCCCCCCACCCCCGCCCCTGTTATGGCCACACCTGCAGCAAATGGATCCTTAACCCTCTGAACAACATCAGGGATCGAACCTGCATTCTCATGGAGATTATGTCAGGTTCTTAACCCATGGAGCCACAATGGGAACTCCTATGAGACACTCCTATACCCAGAAAATGGGATGCTAATCACAGCTATTCTGAGATAACACTGTGCCCAAGAAGAACTGTTTGAAGGAACTGGAAAAGACTTACCTTTATGTCTGAGAGGCCTCAAACGTCAACAAGTCAAATTTCATTACAGTAGAATGGAATCATGGAGGGTTCAGTGACGAAGCCAGACTGCAGAGAACAGGCAAGAAGAGACGAAGCTTATTAACAGCAAAAAAAAAAAAAAAACTAAGAATTCAACCCAAAAACTACTTGAACTGATCAATAAATTCAGCAAAGTAGCAGGATATAAGATTAACATTCAGAAATCACTCATATTTCTGTATACTAACATTGAAATATTAGAAACAGAACACAAAAATACAATATGTTTTTAAAATTGCACCCCAAAAAATTAAATACCTGGGAATAAACCTGATCAAGGAGGTGAAAATTTATATGATGAAAACTATAAAACATTAATTAAGGAAATTAAAGAGGATTCAAAGAAATGGGGAGATATTCCATGTATACTTCCATATGACGCAGGTGTGGCCCTAAGAAGAGAAAAAAAAAAAATGAAATTTTGGTTTTTTTTTTTTGTCTTTTGCCTCCTTAGGCCCACACCTGCGGCACATGGAGGTTCAAGGGCTAGGGGTCAAACTGGAGGTACAGCTGCCAGCCTATACCACAGCCACAGCCACAGCCACAGCAACATGGGATCCGAGCCGCGTCTGTGACCTACACCACAGCTGGATCCTTAACCCACTGAGCAAGGCCAGGGATCGAACCCACGTCCTCATGGGTACTAGTCAGGTTCGTTAACCACTGAGCCACGACAGAAACTCCAAAAACTGAATTTTTTCATGAATGTAGGATTGTTCTAAGACTACTTCTTGATGGTAACAGGAACTAGTAAACGTCTTAAACATGCAGACCTGGTTTAACACCTACGTTTAAAATCAAAGGAAGAACCAACGACATGACGGCCAAGTGTAGGTTAAAGCACTCAGCTCTACATGGACTCAGAAGTACTGAACGGCCACCCCTCAAAGCCCAACAAATGAGGTGCACAGCAAGTGCATAAGGAGACCGAATAAAAGGAAGTTTTCTGTCCAACCCAGATGAAGTCTCCTCTACTGACCACGCTGTTGCCAAATGCTTGCAGAACGTAAAATCTGGAGAAGCCTCTGTATCCTGAGTTTTAACTGGGCTGTTAACTGCGTATGTAAAGTAAAACTGCTTTACTTCTTTCTAACTTTTACTTGACTGGAAGTTATTTGCTGATTCATACTCATCTGTTAATATTTCTGGTTTAAAAACCTGAACTGCTTTTCAAAGATGATAATTTCTGGTGTTCTCATCATGGCTCATCAGAAATGAATCTGACCAGGAACCATGAGGACGCAGGTTTGATCCCTGACCTCACTCAGTGGGTTAAGGGTTCGGCGTTGCCATGAGCTATGGTGTAGGCTGCAGACATGGCTCAGGTCTGGCGTAGCTGTGGCTGTGATGTAGGCCGGCAGCTACAGCTCTGATTGGACCCCTAGCCTGGGAACCTTCATTTGCCATGGCTGCAGCCCTAAGAAGACAAAACAAAATTTATAATTTCTTTGCATACAGTACAGTAACCAATGCGGTATTCAATTCATCAAGACCTATTGGCTACAAAATGCCCTTGTTTCCCTAGAAGGGGTAAAACTTCATGTCAGACAGTTTATAGGATTAAAAAACAAAAACAAAAAAGCCATGAAGGCATTTGGGTCAAAGGGAAGGAAGAAACCAGGCTCCCTGGCTTCAGACTATATTACAAAGCTACAGTCACCAAAACCGTACAGTACTGGCACAAAAACAGAAATACAGATCGGTGGAACAGGATAGAAAGCTCAGAATTAAACCCACACACCCACAATCAACTAATTTATGACAAAGGAGGCAAGAATATACAATGGAGAAAAGACAGTCCCTTCAATAAGTGGTCCTGGGAAAACTGGACAGCTTCATGTAAAAGAATGAAATTAGAACACTTCCTAACAACATATACAAAAATAAACTCAAAACGGATTAAAGATCTAAATACAAGACTAGATACTATAAAACTCTTAGAGGAAAACATAGGCCAAACACTCTCCAACATAAACCACAGCAATATCTTCTCAGACCCATCTCCTAGAGTAATGACAATAAAAACAAAAATAAACAAATGGGACCTAATTAAACTTAAAAGTTTCTGCACAGCAAAAGAAACCCTTAGCAAAACGAAAAAACCCACAGAATGGGAGAAAATATCTGCAAATGAATCAACTGATAAGGGATTAATCTCCAAAATTTATAAGCACCTCCTGCAGTTCAATACCAAAAAAACCAAAAGACCCCATCAAAAAATGGGCAGAAGATCTAAACAGACAATTCTCCAAAGAAGACATACAGATGGCCAAAAAACACATGAAAAGATGTGCAACATCACTCATTATTAGAGAAATGCAAATCGAAACTACTATGAGGTACCACCTTACACTGGCCAGATGGCTATCACCAAAAAGTCTACAAACAATAAATGCTGGAGAGGGTGTGGAGAAAAGGGAACTCTATTACACTGTTGGTGGGAATGCAAACTGGTGCAACCACTATGGAAAGCAGTATGGAGGTACCTCAGAAAACAAAAAACAGAATTACTGTTTGATCCAGCAATCCCACTCCTGGGCATCTATCCAGAGAAAACCATGACTCGAAAAGATATATGTACTCCAGTGTTCACTGCAGCACTATATACAATAGCCAAGACTTGGAAGCAACCTAAATGTCCAGTGACAGAACCAGAAAGTGGCGAAAGAAGATGTGGTACGTATACACGATGGAATATTACTAAGTCATAAAAAGGAAATAATGGCATTTGCAGCAACATGGATGGACCTAGAAATCATCATGCTAAGTGAAGTTAGACAGTGAGATACCAATATCATATGCTATCACTTACATGTGGAATCTCAAAAAAGGATACAATGAACTTCTTTGCAGAACAGATGCCGACTCACTGACTTTGAAAATCTTATGGTTTCCAACGCAGACAGGTTGGGGCGATGGGGGGATGGGCTGAGGGTTGGGGTGGAAATGCCATAAAACAGGGTTGTGATGACCGCGGTGCAACTATAAATGTAACACAATTCGCTGCGTTAAAAAATGTGCCAAGTTATGTCACGTGAAGTACTTGATTTGGGGATTAGTATTAAGTATTCTGCTCAGATGAATATGAAAAAAGAAAATTCTATGAAGAAAAAGATTAACATGGGAGTTCCTGTCACAGAGCAGCGGAAACAAATCCGACTAGGAACCATGAGGTTGCGGGTTTGATCCCTGGCCTCGCTCAGTGGGTGAAGGATCCAGCGTTGCCAAGAACTGTGGTGGAGGTCACAGATGAGGCAGCTCGGATCTGGCGTTGCTGTGGCTGTGGCGCAACCTGGCAGCTGTACCTGCAATTTGACCCCTAGCCTGGGAACCTCTATATGCCACAGGTGTGGCCCTAAAAAGCAAAAAGAAAATGATTAAAGTCCCTTGAAATAGTTAATAAATTAGTCTTATCCAAATGCATCTTTCAGGTGTGACCTATCAGGAATTATAACTAGAGCAGTGATTTTTTTTTTTAACTAGATTTATTTTTATTTTTTTATGATTTTTTATGAGATGATTTATTTTTTCCATTATAGCTGGTTTACATAGTTCTGTCAGTTTTCTACCATATAGCAAAGTGACCCAGTCATACATTTATATGTATCCTTTTATATATATATATATTACATATTTTTTCTCACGTTATCCTCCATCACGTTCTATCACGTGACTACATATAGTTCCCAGTGCTATACAGCAGGATCTCGTTGCTTATCTACTCCAAAAGCAATAGTTTGCATCTATTAACCCCAAACCCGGAGTCCATCCCTCCCCCTCCCCCTCCCCCTTGGCAACCACAAGTCTGCTCTCCAGGTCCACGAGTTTCTTTTCTGTGGAAAGGTTCATTTGTGCTGTATATTAGATTCCAGATATAAGTGATATCATATGGCATTTGTCTTTCTCTTTCTGACTTACTTCGCTTAGTATGAGTCTCTCTGGTTCCTCCACGTTGCTGCAAATAGCATTATTCTGTTCTTTCTTATGGCTGAGTAGTATTCCATTGTGTATATATACCACAGCTTCTTAATCCATTCATCTGTTGATGGACATTTAGGTTGTTTCTATGTCTTGGCTTTGTAAATAGTGTTGCAATGAACATGCGGGTGCATGTGTCTTTTTCAAGGCAAGTTTTGTCTGGATATATGTCCAAGAGTGGGATTGCTGGGTCATGTGGTAGTTTTATGCATAGTTTCCTAAGGTACCTCCATACTGTCTTCCATAGTGGTCGTACCAATCTACATTCCCACCAACAGTGTAGGAGGGTTCCTTTTTCTCCACACACTCTCCAGCATTTGTTATTTGTGGACTTGTTAATGATGGCCATTCGGACTGGTGTGAGGTGGTAGCTCATAGGATTTATTTGCATTTCTCTAACAATCAGTGATGTTGAGAATTTTTTCATGTGCCTGTTGACCATCTATAAATCTTTGGGGAAATATCTATTCAGATATTTTGCCCATTTTTCAACTGGGTTGTTGGTTTTTATGCTGTTGAGTTGTGTAAGTTGTTCGTATATTTTAGAGATTAGGCCTTTGTAAGCTGCATCATTTGAAACTATTTTCTCCCATTCCATAGGGTTGTTTTTTTGTGCGTGTGGTTTCCTTTGCTGAGCAAAAAAGCTTGTCAGTTTGATTACATCCCATTGGTTTATTTTTGCTTTTATTTCTGTTGCCTTGGGAGAGTAACCTGAGAAAACATTTGTATGGCTGATGTCAGAGAAATGTTTTGCCTATGCTCTCTTCTAGGAGTTTAACAGTGTCTTGTCCTATGTTTACGCCATTTCGAGTTTATTTTTGTGCATGGAGTAAGGGTATGTTCCAGTTTCATCGATTTACATGCAGCTGTCCAGTTTTCCCAGTACCACTTGCTGAAAAGACTTTTTCCCATTTTATATTCTTGCCTCCTTTGTCAAAGATTAATTGACCACAGGTGTCTGGGTTTACTTCTGGGTTCTCTATTCTGTTCCACTGGTCTGTATGTCTGTTTTGGTACCAGTACCACACAGTCTTGATTACTGTGGCTTTGTAATATTGCCTGAAGTCTGGGAGAGTTATGCCTCCTGTTTGGTTTTGGTTCCTCAGGATTGCTTTGGCAATACTGGGTTTCTGGTTCCATATAAATTTTTGCATTGTTTATTCAAGTTCTGTGAAGAATGTCCTGAGTAATTTGATAGGGATTGAATTGAATCCATAGATAGCTTTGGGCAGTATGGCCATTTTTACGATATTAATTCTTCTAATCCAGGAGCATGGAGTATCTTTGCACTTCTTTGAATCCTCTTTAATTTCCTTGACTAATGTTTTATAGTTCTCACATGATTTTTTTTTTTTTTACCCAGAGTTGTGTTAAACACCCTTTGAACATTTTATGTTTCGACTACTCCATGACAATGTTAAAGATATGTGTAATTTATGCAAATATCATTACCTACAAATCAATTCTCCTATCTTGATCTCTCGCTCTAATATTTCCAGGTATGCAGAATATATTTCCATTTGAATTTAAGCCAGCTTGGCCTCATTGTGTACAAGAACTGTACATACGTGCACTCACATTTAACTGCTGCCCTTCCTTTAATGTTCTGTCACCCTTTCCTTCCCTGAGATAATCTCACATTAACTTCATCCCTCTGTGCTCCCAACAACACCAACTTACCTCACCCTGCTCTGTACCTGAGTCACCTCTGTGTGTTCTATTATGTTCCATCAAAACCCCTTTGTATCCTTATGTCCCTGGGAGAGGGCTGAAGACGAAGCACAGCAGAGCCAACGCCACCCAGGCCTCCTTCGAAGCTAACTAACTAGTGCTCGAGCATGATGCTTGCTGGGAAAGAGGCAGGAATCGTGACCTCTGAGAAAGGGTTAGCTGAAATAAAAGGCCACCTCCCCCTGGATCTGTGATCCTTACAGATGAGCAACTGAGGACGGAAGGGAGAGGGTCACTATGAAGATGAACTTTATGTGTCAGCTTGATGGGGCCATGGGTGCCCAGACATCTGGTTTATTTAAACATGATTCCGGGTTGTGTCTGTGAGGGTATCTGCAGATGAGGCCAGCGCTTGAATCAGCAGACTGAGCAAAGAGACCGCCTCTCCCCAACACAGGTGAGCCTTCCCCAGTCCACTAAGGGCCTGAACAGAAAACAATTCAGAGTAAGAAAGAATTTCCTTTCTCTCCACCTGTCTTTGAACTGGGATACTGGTCTTCTCCTGCCTTCAGACTTGAACCGGAACTACAACACCAGCATCTCTGGGTCTGGCCATTCAGCCTCCATAACTGCAAGAGCCAATGCCTTGTCTCCCCACCTCTGCCCTCCCCCAGTGGTGATTAGAACCCTGACTAATACAATCACTTAGGACACAGTAGCCCTGCTTTCCTGCCTGGCAAGATGGTAGGTGAAAAAGCTGAGAAGTCAGATATAAAGGAGAAAAGACCTGAAGCCAAGAAGGCTGATGCTGGTGGCACAGTTAAAAAGGACAAGAAGGTCAGGAAGGAAGGGACTCTCCACCACCACCGAAACCCTGTCCTGGTCAGAGGGACCGGCAGCTGTTCCTCATCAGCTAGGCATTCCGGAAAGGCCTTGTACGAGAGGTGAGCATTCAGCAGCTAAATCCAGGGTTGAAAAGAAAAGGGTGACAGTTCTTGCTACTGTCACAAAACCAGTGTGAGGTGACAAGAATGGTGGTTAAACTTAAAAAAATGCCTAGATATTATCCTACTGAAGATGTGTCCAAAAGCTGCTGAGTTACAACAACAGAAAAAAAGGTACCCTTCATAAACGTATGAGAAAACTGAGCCCTACCGTCACTCCTGGGACCACTCTTTTTTCTTTTTTTCTTTTTTGACATCCCTGCAGCATGTGGAAGTTCCTGGGCCAGGGACTGAATCTGAGCTGCAGCTGTGACCTACGCCATACGCAGCAACGCTGGATCCTTAACCTACCGCACTAGGCCAGGGATCGAACTAGCACCTCCATAGAGACAAGCCAGATCATTAACCCACTGCGCCACAGTGGGAACAGAGTCATTTTCCTGAAGCAGCTGAGCAGTGGCTTGCAACTTGTGACTGGACTTTTGTCCTTCAATCCAGTTCCTCTGCAGAGAACACACCAGAAATTTGCCATCGCCACTTCCACCAAGATTGACATCTGTGGTATGAAAACCCCAGAACATGTCACGGGTCCTTTTACTTCAAGCAACAGCAGCTGCAGAAGCCCAGGTACCAGAAAGTTGAGCTCTTCGACACAGAGAGAGCCAGCACAAGGTTCATTAGAAAGCTGTGGACGCACAAATTCTGCGAGGATCAAAGCTGTTCGTCAGTTCCAGGTCCACCTCCACCCTGTGTCCACCTCACAGATGGAATTCATCCTCCCAAAGTGCTGCTCCAAACGTCTTACAAAGAACCTGCTTAGGGAGTTCCCATCTTGGTGCAGTGGAAACGAATCTGACTAGCATCCATGAGGACGCAAGTTCGATCCCTGGACTTGCTTAGTAAGTAAGGGTCTGGCATTGCTGTGGCTGTGGTGTAGGCCGGCAGCTATGGCTCCGATCTGACCCCTAGTCTGGGAACCTCCACATGCCGCAGGTGTGTAGCCCTAAAAAAAAAAAAAAAAACCTACTTAGATAACTGATCCATTAAAAAAAAAAGAGTGGCCTTGTCTCTTTCGTCTGTCTTCTTGAAAGCAGCGTACCAGTGGTATTCAAGTTTGCTTTTATTATAGATAAAACACCTCTATGTAACACTGCTCAGTTACAAAACATAGAAAGGTAATAAGCAGCACCTGACCTAGAACACATGACCACTCCTTTGTCCCTTCTTCCCCATCTTATTCTGTCTCCCCATCCAACAACCACTACTAACATAAACTGTCATTCCTTTGATTTAAAAAAAAAAAAAAAATTTGTCACAAATGCATGAAGGATTAAACAATAAACTGTTTAGCTGTATTTATTCTTGAGCGCTGTAACAGTAGTACGATGCATAGAATCTTCTGCGTCTTCCTCTTTTTACTCAGCATTGTTTCCAAAATTCACTCACGCTGCGTGAAGTTTATTCACGTTAATATTTTATAATATTCCACTGTATAAATACCACACTTTGAGTTCCCGTGGTGGTACAGCAGTTAACGAATCCGACTAGGAACCGTGAGGTTGCAGGTTTGATCCCTGACCTTGCTCAGTGGGTTAACGATCTGGCATTGCCGTGAACTGTGGTGTAGATTGCAGACATGGCTCGGATCTGGCGTTGCTGTGACTCTGGCGTAGACCAGCAGCTACAGCTCCGATTAGACCCCTAGCCTGGGAACCACCACATGCTGTGGGTGCGGCCGTAAAAAGCAATAAAAAAAAAATACCATACTTTATTCAATCTCCTGTCAATGAACATTTGAGGTGTTTCTATTATAAACACAACAGTGAGGAATAGTCTTGTATACGGCTCTTGGTACACATTTCTTCCAAGTATATACCCAGATGTGGGACTGTCAAGTTAGAGGATAACAAACATTGAACCTGGCAAGACAATGTAAAATTATTTCCTAAAGTGGTCATTCCAGCACTGTACTCCAATCAGCAATATACACAAGTTACCTGTTAATCTACAGCTTCAAGAGTCTTATTACTATTTTTTTTTCAGTACAGGGAATGTTAAAAAAAAACCTAATGGAGATTGAAGGTTTAATGATTTAGTTATTCGCATTTCTCTTAACAATGAGCATCTTTTCATATATTTATTGGCTGTTTTCTCTTATCTGAACCATCTGTGCACAGTTTTACTTACTGTTCTGTTGGACTGTTTCTCTTTTGTGGATTTCTAGAAGTTCTTCATATACATACGACACTTACGGCAATCCCTCACAGCTACTTATATCACAAGTACTTTTCCCAGCCTGTGGCTCATCATTTTCTTCTTCCTTCCTCCTTTCCTCCCTCCCTCCCTTTCTTCTTTCTTTTTTTTGTCTTTTTGGGGCTGCACCAGCAGCATATGGAGGTTCCCAGGCTAGGTTTCAGATCGGAGCTACAGCTGCCCCCCTATGCCACACCCACAGCAATGCCAGATCCTCATGGATGGATCCTATGGATCCTATGGATGCTAGTCATACTGGTTTCCACTGATACCACGACGGGAACTCCCTCATCATTTTCTTCTTGCTATTCTTAGATAAAAATTTCTCACTTTAATATGCTGGGTTTATCAGTCTCTCCTTTTTATGGCTGGCAATTTTTGTGTCTTAAGACTTTGCTCAGGAGTTCCCGTCATGGCTCAGTGGTTAATAAATCCTACTAGGAACCTTGAGGTTGCGGGTTCGATCCCTGGCCTTGCTCAGTGGTTTGGGGGTCCGGCATTGCCGTGAGCTGTGGTGTAGGTTGCAGACGCGGCTCGGATCCCGCGCTGCTGTGGCTGTGGCGAAGGCCGGCGGCTACAGCTCCTGTTAGACCCCTAGCCTGGGAACCTCCATATGCTGCGGGTGCGGCCCTAGAAAAGACCAAAAAAAAAAAAAAAAAGACTTTGCTCAGCGTGTGTGCAGACACCAGAGTCTTTGCTCAGACCGTGTGAATAGAGCAGCGTTGTCAGCATCCCCTGGGAGCTTGTTAGAAATGTGGGCTCCAAGACCTCACTCCAGACCCGCTGAATCAGAATCTGCGTTTCACCGAAGCCCCCAGATGATAAATATACTTTACAGTTTGAGAACACTGACTTCAGGCATCCTTCCTGACCTTGAGGTCAGAAAGATGCTTGTCTGTATTTTCTTCTGAAGTCCTCAAGTTTCTCTTCTCACATCTGTGGCCAACTGATGAATTACCGTTCCCAGCTTACCCTTTTCCTCTCCTTGGGCATCCCTTTTCCCAGCAAGTCCCTGCTGTCACCATGGCACAGACTGGCAGTACCTCCCTGAAGGCTCAGTACATACATGCCCCTGCACCGCTCCTCATGACTGGCCTGGCCAATGGACCACGGCGGATGTGACACACAACAGGTCCAAACGGAGGCTTTAAAACTGACTGTGTGATTCAGCCTGGCCTCTTCTGATATCACAGGAACAGCATGTCCCAAAATGGGGCGGCCTCCCAAGCATGGGTCTCAGAACGAGAAGACGCCTGGAACAGAGCCAGAGCAACCGACTCCCAGCAGCCAGGATGCGATGTGAGCCAGGGAGAACTATCCAGTGTTTAAGCCTCTGAGATACGGGGCTCTGATCAACGAAGTACAAGGCTGTCAAATGTAATAAAACATTCAAGTCCTTAATCTACCTACGAGTTACTTTTATCTAGAATCAGTGAAGTGGAACTGTGAGAAGGCATCTAATTTCATTTTTTTAAATGTGGAAAAACAACAGTCCAGCATCACCCTCCAACTGCACATCGGTGACACCACTTCTCTTGTGTATCAAAGCTCCACAATCAGGTCTTTACTCAAAATGCACATCCCGAGCCGGCACCACCCCGTCTCCATCACCACCCCGTCTCCATCACCACCCCGTCTCCATCACCACCCCGTCTCCATCACCACCCCCTCTGGGGTCTCAGGGTTCTTCTCCAGAGGTGTCTTCCCAATTTAGCCCTCTGCTCTTATAATTTTAAAGTCAGCCATCGCAATCCATGAGAAACCCTGCTGGGATTTTAACTGGAAATGCATTAAATATGTAGTTCAAAAATAAGTAAATATACAGATCAGTTTGAGAAGAACTGACTGCTTTGTAGTCTGGAACAAGGGACTTTTCTCCATTGATCTGGGTCCCCTTTTACATTGTTAAATGAGTTTTCATTTTTGACACAAAAACCGTGGCTATAGATTTACTCCCAGATCCTAGGTTACAGATTCGACACAGGCATCATCTGCATACAACAAGAGTTGGTGTTCCCAGCATCCCAACCCCGGCCATGCTGTCCCCTGCGTGTGGGCTGGTCCCACGAGCACAGCGAGGAGAGGCAGTACCAGCGGGCGTCCTCCATCTTGCATGTTTCTTCACCTCGCGAAGGCTGATGCCTCTCTAGCCTTGCTGCAGACACCCTTTGCTGGTCAGGAACCCCTCCTCCTACCTGACACTTGCTAAGACCTCAGCTATAGCTCAGCTGCCTATATCGAGAATTAGTGAATTTCCTTCTTATACCTTAAGAGTGGTTTTCTTCCAGCAAGAGTAGAAGCAGCTGATGTTTATTGAGTCCTCACTATCTACATGTTCCCTTTTCACAGATGATGAAACTGAAACTTAGAAAATTAATTTCCCCAAACAGCAAGAAAAGAGGAAGAGCTGGGACTGGAAAGCAGCCTAACTCCGGAGTCAAGCTCTTCTGCGCTACAGACCGTCTGATAACAACTCACGACCACTCCGGGACCCTCAGGCCCCAAAGGATGACTTCAGCAGCAAAGGCCTGCATCTAACTTCAGCTTTTCAGGAATGACATTCTGCTCCAAGGCAGTCTGATGTGACCACAGAGTCTGTAAGGGACCCTTCAAATCAGCAAATAAGAAAAATTAACAGGCGAATTAGAGAGGTAGGATCAAATGAACTGAGAATTTTAAATTCATATGAAATAGGTTTCAAAGTTTTGAGGATGAGCTACTGCTCCAAGGACCTTAAATGCCACTGATCAATACGTGAAAACATGTACACAGATGGCTAAAGAAAACCAAGAGAGTCTCAACAATACCAAGAAAGTAGCAGGTTAGCGTAGATACTGTGCAAAGTAAGTCAGATTAAGGAAACCAATCTGAATCTGGGAAAAGGCCAAATTTGGGAAAAGCTTAATGGGCACACCAGCCGTTCACGACCCACCCCATGTCCGTCTATCACACACAGAGCAGTGAGCTGGAGTGTGGAGGCGGGTGAGCGAGTCCCTGAGAAAGGGAACAGACTTATCCTTACTTCTCCAGAAGGCCAATCAGTGAACCAAATCAAATCAATAAACAATTTCTAGTAAGAATACTGTCCAACCATGGCAGACCCTGTGACATCCCACCCACGTCCCCAACGGACGGGCGCTGCCAGCTGCCAGAAGTGCACCCTTTGGGACGTCTCCACCCCAGAGAGCGGCCCACCCACGTCTCGCCCTTTGCCAGGGGAGCCTCACCTCCAGTGGCTGACTGAGGAGGGCAGACAGGTTCCCACGGGGGGCACCAAGGCCGAGGTTGGGCCTGCAAGGCAGCCCAACTCCTCCTTTCCTTCTGCAGGTGTGGATCCAGGGGTGCTTCTTAACATTCTGCACGCCACCCTGTCCTGTCCACGGAGCCTCCCAGGGAACCCGCCCACCAAGAGCTCATGAAGGAACCGCCCACCAGATGCACATGCCCCCAACTGCACTGAAGTCTCAGAAACAACCACCATTTGGGTAGGTTTATTTTGCTCAAGGACCCCGTGAGGGACACACAACAGCTTAATCTGGAAGGCAGTGGCGGCATGCTGCCCGGTAATTTTAAAGCTAAGAGAATGTGATTTCAAGTTCATGCACAAAATGATCACCCTCACACACCGCTGTTCTGTGGAAAACCCAGAATCCACGGCTCCGTGCTATGGACACATTTAAGAACGTAGATGCCCTAATCAAGTTCTGGGCAACACAACCACTTCTCATTAGCAACTCTTCATTCTCTTGCAACCATTACCCATTTTCGGTCTACCTCTGTTCAGACCCTAATCCAACGACTGACGTCCTTATAAGAAGAGGAAAGTCGGTGACGACACACAGAGGAGGCCGCGCGAAGACAGCAGCAGAGACCGAGCTGGTTGTCGACAAACCCGGAGACGCCACAGGGTGCCGATCACCGCCAGAGGCTGCAGAGGCACGGGCAGGTCCTCCCGCGGAACCTCCAGCAGGAAGCGGCCCGGCCTCCCGACCCGAGAGGGTCGCCCACCGGCCTACGCCGCCCGCCGGGCCCCTCACCACAGCAGCGCCACGAAGCAGAAGGCAGTTCTGCGGCACTTCCTACCTGCATCTGCCTGAAACTGCTCCCGCTCCCCCGCGAGCTGTGCCTCAGCGAAAAGCATGCAGGGATGTGACGGTCAGAAGGAAGAGATGGGCTGGTGTCCGCACAGAAGCGCGGCGTCTTCGTGCTCAGAGAGTTCACCTAACACGTGCTGCTCAAACATTTGTCAACGTACTGAACCCGACACTTAGCTGAAGCAGGTTGAAGTGGCACAGCTGAGGAGAGGGACAACTACCCAAACACCCGCCTCAAGCCCTAAGTATCTAGGCTCTCCACAATTCTTTCTGGTTTTTTGGCCACGCCCATGGCTCGTGCAAGTGTCTGGGCCAGGAATTAAATAAACCCTTAACCCAGCAGCAACCAGAACTGCTGCAGTGACAATGCTGGATCTGTAACCTACAGCACCACAAGGGGACTCCGAGGGCTCTCTGGAATTCCT
The DNA here is from genome assembly GCA_004024745.2 of Catagonus wagneri. Lineage (NCBI taxonomy): Eukaryota > Metazoa > Chordata > Mammalia > Artiodactyla > Tayassuidae > Catagonus > Catagonus wagneri. The sequence goes on from PVHT021183711.1 coordinate 695,698, forward strand.
TTATCCATTCATTCTGTCAATAAATACTTGAGCACCTATTCTGTGTTCAGACACCGCTTTCACAGCCTGAAAAAATTGAGCTAAGCCAGACCTCCTCATTCTATGGATTAAGAAACCTAAAAGTGGAGTTCCCGCTGTGGCACAATGGGACTGACAGTGTCTCTGCAGTGGCAGGGAAGTGGATTTGATCCCCAGCCCAGTGCAGTGTGTTAAAGATCTGGCATTGCCGCAGCTGTGTCATAGGTCACAGCTCCAGCTCAGATTCAACACAGGGCCCAAGAACTCCATATGCTACAGGACAGCCAAAAAAGGAAGAATGAAAGAAAGAAACTGAAAAGTGTATTCAAGGCCCCAGGCTGAGTCAAGACCAGGGCCACCATGGGCTTACTGGGTCTGAAACTGGTGTCCTTTCCGTCACATCACTCACCACTCGTCTCACCTGTAGCCTTACCTGTTACACAATTTTAAAGGCATCAAAGCCAAGACTTTTACTTTGCATTTAGCATATGCTTTTTTTTTTTTTTTTTTTTTTTTTTTTTTTTTTTTTTTTTTTTTTTTTTTTTTTGCTTTTTAGTGCTGTACCTGCAGCAAATGGAAGTTCCTGGAATAAGGGTCGAATCAGAGCTGCAGATGCCGGCCTACACCACAGGCACAGCAACTCAGAATCCGACTCACATCAGCAACCTACACCACAGCTCACAGCAACATGGGACCCGAGCCATGTCTGCAACCTACACCACAGCCACAGCAACGCCAGATCTCAACCTACCAAGCAAGGTCAGAAATCGAACGCACATCATCATGGACACTCGTCGGGTTCATTACCGCTGAGCCGTAACGGGAACTGCCAGCATATCCTTCCTAAAGTTTTCGTTTTGCCCATTACTGTTCACTATCCCACAGGCCTGGAGGCACCCTGAGAAGCCTACAGACCTGAGGCCCAAGCCAGAGAGAAAGTGAGACCAGCTGTGACCCGCCGCGGCCACTGCAGACTGCAGGGTGCTACCGGAGCCTTTTCAGGGTGATGGTCGGCCTGGCTGGGGAAGGCCCAAGTGAGTGCCACTCAGAGGAGTCTGCTTCCCCGACAGCTTCCATCACACGGCTGAGGGAAAACACTTACAAACACTGTTTTTAGACGTGCAAGCGTGGTTGTTTGGAAACAGGAGACTCAACAGCAAGAGAGAAAAGTACAACGTCTAAGGGACAAACGCCTGCCCTTTACACCTGCCAGCGTCGTATAAAGCAGCCCATGAGTGGCCCGGCCTGGTGCCAGTCAAGGGCCAAGCCTGCCCCTCAGCTCTGGAGCCCTACGCAGTGATCAGGACAGAAGGGGACGGAGGTGCCAGTCACACTAGTAGCACAACCAAATGGGCCACGTACAAACGAGAAAACCAACTACAGGCTTAGATAACAGGCGGCAACGCGCAACAGCAGCATGTAAGGCCACTCCAGGCCTCAGCGCAGCAAAGGGACCAGGCCGAGCCTAGGACTTCTGGTTCATCAAGTGAAGGAAGGCGGCGAGAGGAAAGGCCTAACTCCAGGGTCTCACTGCACAGAAAAGGGACCCTGCCGAGCTTAGAACCTGTGTAGTTTCAACAAGGGAAGCTGGCAAGAGGAAAAAGGCCCTGAGAGCAAGGCTGGGAGGGTGGGCGTCACCTGCCTGCACAGCCTGCGTCCAGTCTTCTGTGTGCTTCTGCCCAGCGCCCGGGCCACGTCCACCAGGAGGCTACACTACAGTTCCTGTGGAAAAGGCTGATTCTTGTCCTGACGAGACTCACTTCAAACAAACAAACCAAAACCACCTTTTCCTCTAGGAAAAGATGGCACTCTACAGACCATCTCCAAGGCTTGTTCCTGTCTCAGGAGCCACCGTTCCGTCACACGGTGGTCAGCCAGCCCAGCTGCTCTCTCGTGCTCTTCTTTAGCTCGCGACCTAGAGGCCACAGCCAGAACCACCCCAGCACCGCGCCGCCCCCTCCAGGCCTCCTTCTGCCCTGGCTCTTCAGCAGGTTCTCACACTTCCTTTTCCTCTTTGTCTTTTGGGGCCACACCCACAGCATATTGTAGTTCCCAGGCTAGGGATAGAATTAGAGCTGCAGCTGCCAGCCTACACCACAGCCACAGCAACGCGGGATCCAAGCAACATTTGCAAACTACACCACCATTCACAGCAACGCCGGATCCTTAACCCACTGACTGAAGCCAGGGATCGAATCCTCATCCTCGTGGATCCTAGTCAGGTTCGTTAACCAATGTGCCACGAAGGGAACGCCACACACTTTGCTATTTACGTTCATTTCCTCCTCTGGTGTCAGCCAATAGCAATACCTGAGTCACACCAGTGTAATTAAAAAGTTTTTCCTAGCCACAGTAAAAACAAAACAAAACAAAAAAAGGTGAAATTACTATTTTTTTTTCTTTTTTGACTGCCCTGCAGCACATGTAGTTCCCAGTCAGGGATCAGATCTGAGCCACAGTTGTCACTGAGACCGCAGCTGCGGCAATGGTGAATCCTTAGCCCACTGTGCTGGCTGGGGATTGAACCTGTGTCCCAGCACTCCAGAGACACTGCCAATCCTGATGTGCCACAGCAGGAACTCCCAGAAAATTAATGTTAATGATATATTTAACTCAATAGACCTAAAATATTACCACTCCAAATACAGTCAAGGTTGGCATTCACTGGTGGCCTAGCAGTTAAGGACTTGGCATTGTCACTGCAGTGGCCTGAGTCTGATCCCTGGCCCAGAAACTTCCACATGCCATGAGCGTGGCCAAAAATAAATAAGTAAATAAAGGTTACATTTTTAAAAACCCAAAACAACGAAGGTAAAAAATTATTAGGGAGTGGGATGAACTGGGAGTTTGGGGTTAGTAGATGCAAACTACTACATTTAGAATGGATAAGTAGGAGTTCCCGACATGGCTCAGCGGCAACAAATTCGACTAGTATCCATGAGGACGCAGGTTCAATCCCTGGCCTCGCTCAGTGGGTTGAGGATCCAGTGTCGCCGTGAGTTGTGGTATAGGTCATAGACGCAGCTAGGATCCCGTGTTGCTGTGGTTGTGGTGTAGGTCGGCAGCTACAGCTCCAGTTCTACCCCTAGCCTGGGAACCTCCATATGCCGTGGGTGTGGCCTTAAAAAGACAAAAAAAAAGGAATGGGCACGCAATGAGGTCCTACTGTACAGCACAGGGAACTATATCCAGTCTCCTGGGATGGACCACGATGGAAGACAATGTAAGAAAGGGAATGTGTGCTCATACATATTTGTGCATGTATATATATGTAACTGGGTCACTCTGCTGTACAGAAGAAATTGGCACATTGTAAACCAACTACAGTAAATTTTTTTTTTTTACTTTAGAAAAGATTATTAATGAGCAATTTTACATTCTTTTCCCCATACTACGTCTTTGAAATCTGGTGTGTATTTGGCACGTACAGAACATCTCAAGTCAAATTAGCCACATTTCATGTGCTCAGAAGTCACATGTGACTGGCTCAGGGCTACCTGACTGACCAGCACAGTCCTAGCTGATCTCCAGCGCCATGATTTGAAATAAATCTATGTCGCAATTACTCCAAACTTTCTCTCTCTCATGAACTATAAAATGCTAGAGCCATAAAGCTACTAGACGGCATCTCATTGCCATCTCAAATTATAATATCCATTAACCAACAACAAAAACCCCACATACTCTGAATTCTCACCACCACCACCCTGGCCATGACCTTCCCAACGTCAGTCAAGGGCAACTCCATGCTTCCACTGTTCGGGCCCAAAGCTTTGGCATCACCCTTATCTCCTCTATGCCACTCGCCTCCCATATCCGACCCGTCAGCAGATCCTCTGAGTTCCACTTCGCAGGGACCACAACTGTCCCTCACTTGCTCTGCCCCTGCCCCACAACACTCTGCTCCTCAGACATCACCACATCTTCCTCCTTATTTCCTTAAGTTCTCAGCTCAACTGTTCTCTTACCAGAGAGCCCTTCTCTGTCCACCCTAAGCAACACGACACCCTTTATTTTTCCTCTTAGCACGAATTTTCACTTGACACGTGTAGCCATCTGCCTGCTGCACTGTCGGTCTCTGCCCCATCCTCACCAGGGCAGAACACAGTGGTGGGCAGATGGCTCCTCAAGAGAACCTGCCCTGGGGAAGCCGGCTGACGGACAGCCTCCAGCTGCCGCACATGCAAAGTCACCACGGCAGAGACACCACGCCAAGAGTCCCTCAGGCTGCTCCCAGCAGTGCTGACCGGGAAGGGGTCCCAGGCTCTACCTGCCAGGGGCCAGCAGCTGGCCAAGACTGTCTCCAAACTGCCCCGACCTGAGGCTGCTGCCGCCCAGAGCCTCCCCGACGCCTCCCGGCACAGGACCACAGGGCCCCCCCTCTCTGCCCTGGTCTCCCACACGTCCGAGGGGCCTCGGCAGGCAGTCAAGGGCTGGAGGACGAACGAACATCTAGGACGAGCCGGGCAGTGGAAAGTACAGGAATCAACTTTAAGTTGCAAAAATACAAGTTTGGGCTCCTGCTCTGCCGCGTATTACGTGTAACCTTAGGGAAGTTTCTTGAGATCTGTGAGCTGCAGCTTCATCATCTATGAAATGAAGATACACCACCTCTTTCAAAGGCTGTCAGAAGGATTACAGGCAATAGTCTCCCAGGGAGTTCCCAATACAAATCTGAAACTGCAGTGCAGTACCAATTTCTTACAGCTGAGTTTTTCTAGAGCCCTTTAAAAATAATTTTTTTAAATGTGTAGCATTCTAGATCACTAAGGACTTTTCAAAGAAAATACAGCACACAAAGACTGTGCAGAGTTCGGTTCAGACGTTTCTTAAGGAAGACCCGGGGTGACGCGTGTGCACTCGCATATACACTGAGTGTATCAGCTCAGTCGTCAGGCAGTGACGGGGGCAGGACCAGGACGCAGGAGGACGAGGATCTCACTTTTCTATGCTTCGGTTCTGACAGGACTGGCTACAAAACCTGTGGGGTCCAGGGCAAAGTGAAAATGTAGGCCCCACGTTCAAAACGATTAAGAACATCAAGACTGAAGCAGATCATTAAACCAAGGGAGAACCCTGTGTGATGGTACAGGTTGCTGCCTCATGAAGCTGACTCTGAGCCTTTAATTTTTTATTTCACCTAACATTTAATGTGCAATATAAAGAATCTGTCTTCCTCAACAGTAAACAACTGTACCACAGGACCACTGCAGAGAAGAAAATATGCAGACTAATGTCTGAAATTATTAAAGCTGGAGTTCCTGTCGTGGCACAGCAGAAACGAATCTGACTAGGAACCATGAGGTTGCAGGTTTGATCCCTGGCCTCGCTCAGTGGGTTAAGGATCCGGCATTGCCAAGAGCTGTGGCCTAGGTCACAGATGCAGCTGGGATCCTGCATGGCTGTGGGGTAGGCCGGCAGCTACAGCTCCGATTCGACCCGTAGCCTAGGAACCTCCATATGCCACGAGTGCAGCCCTAAAAAGCAAAAAAAAAAAGGAAAAAAGAAAATTATTAAAGCTAATACAGACACCAAGAAAATTCTTAACATGATCAATGATAATTTAGAGAAGCTAGAAACCTGTTGATCAGCTGTTTTGTTTTTTGGCTGCCTAGAGTAAGAAGATTTCTCCTGAAAGTTCATCAAAACATATATATAAAAACTGTTCATTGGGAGTTCCTGCTGTGGCACAGCGGTTCAGGTTGCTATGGAGGTGTGGGTTCAATCCCCGGCCCAGCACATGGGTTAAAGGATCCAGCATTGCCGTGAGCTGTGCTATAGGTTGCAGATGAGGCTTGAATCTGGCATTGCCATGGCTGTGGTGTAGGCTGGCAGCTGCAGCTCCAATTCTACCCCTAGCCCAGGAACTTGGATATGGCACTGGCGTGGCTCTAAAAAGACCAAAAAAAAAAGTCTTTATATAAGAGTTACTTATATTCAAAATAATGTTTTGGTAAATCATTCAAAATATATCTGATAGATGGAACTAGAGACTCTCATACTAAGTGAAGTAAGTAAGAAAGAAAAAGACAAATCCCATACGATATCCCTTATACCTGGAATCTAATATACGGCACAAATGCACCTTTCCACAGAAAAGAAACTCATGGACATGGAGAACAGACCTGTGGTTGCCACGGGGGAGGGGGTGGGAATGGGATGGACTGGAAATTTGGGGTTAATGGATGCAAACTATTGCCTTTGGAATGGATAAACAATGAGATCCTGCTGTACAGCACTGGGAACCATATCTAGTCACTTGTGATGGAGCAGGATAACGTGAGAAAAAGGAATGTATATGTGTATGTGTGACTGGTCACCTTGCTGTACAGAAAATTGACAAAACACTGTAAAACCAGCTATAATGGAAGAAAATAAAAATCATTATAAAAAATAAATATTTATGTCGTTTAAAATTAAGCTTTACATTTTATAAAAAACAAACTCAGCAGTTCCTGTTGTGGCTCAGCGGAAATGAACCCGCCTAGGAACCATGAGGTGGCAGGTTAGATCCCTGGCCTCGGTCAGTGGGCTAAGGATCCGGCACTGCTGTGAGCTGTGGTGTCGGTCGTAGAAGCAGCTGGATCCCGCGTTGCTATGTCTGTGACGTAGGCCGGCGGCTACAGCTCCCATTTGACCCCTACCCGGGGAACTTCCATATGCCGCAGGTGTGCCCCTAGAAAGCAAAACAAAAGAAAAAAAAAAAAAAAAACCCAAATGGTACTACCAAGAAATCGTTAATAATCCACACACAATTATATTATCAAAGGAAGCAGTGGCAAGTAACAATGACAAGCATCAGCAAAGAGGATCACAGATGTGTCTATGCAAGTGGTGCTCATTCCATAACGTGTAACAACAACTGAATCACTATACTGTGTACCCAAAACTAATAGTATTCTAAGTCAACTATACTTCAACAAAAAAAATTTTTTCAACTTTCTCACCATTAAAATCTTCAGAAAGGAAGATGCTACCAAGGAGCAAAATGTTAATCAGATACCCAAGAAAAGGCTAGAAACGGAAGAAAAAAAAAAACAAAGCTTGAATAAATCTCCAAATAGGGCAAACAATCTTGAAACAGTTATGTACTGGCTATTAAAATTCCAAAAGGGAGTTCTCATTGGGGCTCAGCGGTAACAAACCAGACTACTATCTATGAGGATCCAGGTTCAATCCCTGGCCTCACTCAGTGGTTTAAGGATTCGGCATTGTCGTGAGCTGTGGTGTAGGTCAGACATGGCCTGGATCTGACATGGCCGTGGCTGTGGTATAGGCCGGCGGCTACAGCTCAGATTTGACCCCTAACCTGGGAACCTCCATATGCCATGGGTGCAGCCCTAAAAAGACCAAAAAAAAAAAAAAAAAAAGACTATAGACACACAGTGCCTCAGCTTGCTTCCCGTCACAAGAGAACACACACACAATGCCTGTGTTCACAGACCTCACTCACATTCCTTCATCACTCTAGCTAAAAACACATACAACACAACACATTCTCAAGCATTTTTGCAATTAGTCCTCGAACTGTCCTACTGCCTTTATTTCTAACTGATACCAGTTCACCCACTGGGATAGGCCTATCATCCTCAATTCTTTGAGGCAGGTTTAAAGAGAGATTTATTATAAATATATAGATGTCTTTTTTTGTTTGTTTGTTTAGGGCTGCACCTGAGGCCTATGGAGGTTCCCAGGCTAGGGGTCAAATCAGAGCTCCAGCTGCAGGCCTATATCACAGCCACAGCAGCGCCAGATCTGAGCCGTATTCTGCGACCTACAGCACAGCTCAAGGCAACACCAGGATCCTTAACCCACTGAGCGAGGCCAGGAATCAAACCTGCGTCCTCATGGATACTCGTCAGATCCATTTCCACTGAGCCAGGACGGGAAGTTCAAAGATGGTCCTTTTTTAAAGTTTCTGGATACAACCTGTCAATCAGTAACGTATATAAACTTAAAAATAGTAACTAAAGCAGTTCCCTTCGTGGCTCAGTAGTTAACGAATCCGACTAAGAACCATGAGGTCGCGGGTTCGATCCCTGGCCTTGCTCAGTGGGTCAAGGATCCGGCGTTGCCGTGAGCTGTGGTGAAGGTTGCAGACGTGGCTCAGATCCCACGTTGCTGTGGCTGTGGCGAAGGTCGGCGGCCACAGCTCCTGTTAGACCCCTAGCCTGGGAACCTCCATATGCCGCGGGTGTGACCCTAGAAAAGACAAAAAGAAAACAAAGAAAAAGCTTTGGAGATGTCAAAAACAAAATTTTAAGTTCCTCCAAATATGAAACAAAGAGATTCTATTGCTTAATGAATAATTATAAGATGTAAGATTAAAATGAAAACGTTCTTTACTGAAAGTAACCCAGAGTATAAAATCTGACAATCCATTTTCCACTGACTTTCTTAAGCCACATGCAAAAAAACTATCACCTACAGAAAGGTCGGCCCAACTTTAGAAGAATTTAGGACAACCATCATGAATCCGCTTGTGAAAAGGTCCCTCCAACCAAATATTCACTTTTCTGCTTATTCTCAAAACTAATGAAAGGACGGAGATGAATTTGGAGAGACCAGATGATTTTCTTCTCTTTACACACAGGCCAGAAATAAATCTGTTACAGTAACCAACATACAGAATCAACCAACAAACCCAACCACTAGTGTTCTCTACACCTGCTCCAACTCACAGCTAAAAGCTGCCACTTACTGAGCATTTCTATGTGCTGGGCCCTATTCGGACTCATGAACCTCTCATATAAAACCATTCCAACCCCAACTTCCCCTCTGCTAAATTCAGAGAATGCAGGGTGACTGCGTGAATGAGTGAATTCAATCAAGCATTTAAATGAATAAATACTACGTGAAAGACTACACTGCACACTAGAGGGAATCAGCAGTGCATACAATTTCCCTCTCTTCCCTTAAGGAGTTTATAAGAATAAAATAAAAGGTCAAAAAGAACAAATAGCTGAGTGGAGGTACCCTCAAGCACTGTGTGGGAGATAATGAGGAGTTAATTCTGAAAATCTGGAGAAGCTTCGCTCACAGCAGTAGGAGCATTTAAACCAAACCCGACAAGAAAAAAAGCAGAAAGGACATCCCGGAGTAAAGAAGTTGGTCAAACAACCATGAGAGTGGCCAGAGGCCCAGGGCGGAAATACAAGGTGATGAGAGAAACGCAATAAAACATGAAGTTAAATGTCAGAATGAAGCCAAATGGCATGCAGGTCTTGGAACGGTTTCCTAACCCTTTAACACGGACTCCCGACCTGCCAGGCGGTGGCGCCTCCGACGTGAAAATCCCTAGGAGTAAGCCTGCAGACAGAACTAGGTCAGATGCCTTAGGTGTGACGGAACGGGGGAAATGCTGGGAACTTCCGGTGTGTACCCGGGGCAGGGCATGATATGATTCACATACTGACCAATTCAGGTAAGAGAACACAGGACTAGAGCGACCAGAAAAAGGGAGGCCAGTCAGGAGGCTCACAGTGACAACTACATTAGGACTGACCAGGGCTGGGGAGGCCAGGTGCAGGGGAACCAGTGCGGGGGGGATGGTGGGGGCGGGGGGGGGGGGGTGATAGAAAAAAAAACACATGGAGGCAGACCTGGTAAAAATCTGGTCAAGAAAGGTAAGACTCAAAACGTTCCCAGCCTGGGAGTTCCCACCGTGGCTCAGTGGGTTAAGACTCCAACACAGTCTCTGTAAGGATGTGGGTTCTGATCCCCAGCCTCCCTCAGTGGGTTAAGGATCCGGCACTGCCACAAGCTGTAGCTCAGATCTGGTGTGGCTGTGGCACAGGCCTCAGCTACGGCTCCAATTCGACCCCCTAGCCCGGGAACTTCCACATGCCACAGAAGCAGCCATAAAAAGGGGGAAGAAAAAAAGTTTCCAGCCTGGTTGCTGCAGGTTCGGAGCGGGTTGCAATTGCATCTTGGATCCAATCCCCAGCTCGAGATCCTCCACATGCCATGACGGCACTCATAAAAATGAAATTTTTTTAAAAACTATTTTTCAATATTTAATTCAATCAATGACCAGCATCAATTAAGATACTGAGCCTCCCTAATAAAGCATAATTTCACTTAAAAAAAAGTTTCCTGCCTGGGTAACAGGAGGATGAACAGCCGTGATGTAATATCTCATTACCTTTTACGTGAACAAGGTGTGGAATACAAAGAATAGCACTTTAAGTGACACAGCAAAGAAAAAATAGTGCAGACAAGACTGTTCTCATTCCACCTGATGAAGAAAGTGAAGTCCAAGAGAGATTTAACCATCTTGCCCTGGGTAACCCAGGGGGTGAGAGAGGAGCTAAGACACAAGGCTGAATCTCAGGCTTTCGTCTTTTGTTCTCCAAACAAGACCCTCAAAAGCAGTTTACTATTTATGAGTACAACAAATCTCTGAAAAAACCCTACCAAAAATGTTGTAAACAAAAAGCATGTAGTTTGCTGGGAGTGCAATTACCCTCCAAAGGTAAGGAATATTTTAAAACTTGTGCTCTGATCCCCTCTCCCAAGAGACAAGGTGCAGTGACTTTAGTCAGCAGTGCTGGCTCATGGGCCCTGAAGGTTTCAACAGATGGCAGAAGTGATTGTTTCTATTTTGTATAAAAATACCACTTGGTATTTTGTGAGAGATCAAAAATAACTGAAAAGAAATACACTAAATATTAACCATCTTCAACATAAAACTGCATTTCCAGTGTTGTAGTTGATACTGTTTGTTACTAAGATACTTTATAATAATATCCTCTTTAGGTGGATTACAGAATTTGACTTTATTTAGCAAACATCCGAACACTTCCATGTTTAAACTCTTGATCGAGGTGTTGGGGGTAAAATAAAGACATGGTCACCACAGCCAGAGTTTAACATACATAACACGTTGATACAGGCAATAACGAAAGTAAAAACAGAGGATTATGAAATGAATAATTCACTTTGATAGGATTTCCAAAGGGCTCCAGAGAAGACATCAAATCAGACGTGGACTTTTGAAAACTGGAGAGGGTGGAAGTGAGACGGGGTGTCCCCATCAGAGAAAAGGACGTAAGGGAAGAAGAGTGAAGCAGCTCAGCACATTGGAGAACCGAGTGCCGGCTCAGCTGGCAGCACAGTGCAGAAAGGGAACCAAGAAGACCGGTGAAGTTCAAAGATGACTGGGGCCAGGGGTTCCCGTTGTGGCTCAGTAGTTAACGAATCCAACTAGGAACCATGAGGTTGCGGGTTCGATCCCTGGCCTTGCTCAGTGGGTTAAGGATCTGGCGTTGTCATGAGCTGTGGTGTAGGTTATAGACGCAGCTTGGATCCCATGTCGCCGTGGCTGTGGCGAAGGCCAGCGGCCACAGCTCCTGTTAGACCCCTAGCCTGGGAACCTCCATATGCCGCGGGTGCGGCCCTAGATAAGGCAAAAAAACAAAAACAAAAATAAAGACTGGGGCCAGACTGAGGGCCTTAAATGTGAAGCTGTGAGGTCTGGATTCTGGTCTCCACACAGTGGGAAGTCTTAGAGGCTTTCTGAGCCAGAGACTGACACGATCCAATCTGTGTTCAGGAAAGGAGACCTGACAGTCAGGCAAAGGGCAGCGAGGAAGGGGTGGGGAGGAGCCTGAGAAAGGTGGAAGCCCAGAGAGGCATCTGAAGCCCTGACAACCCAGCACTGCCTAATGTTTTTAAATGGACTGAACGCTGACGGACTGATTTCACATCTCCCCTCACTGATCAGCCCAGCCATCCTGGGAGACAGGTATCATCATTCTTCTCATTTTACAACAAGAAAACTGGCTCAGAGGTCATTAATTGCTCCAAGTCAAATGCCGCTAAAACAGGGAGAAAAACCCAGACTCAGTACATTTCTGCCCATTGCAAAACAAAAACAACCTACTGCTCTGGCAAAGTGCTACTGTAAAATAAAGCAGAGTGATCTGTGATAACATAAGTGCTAAAAATCTATTTAACTTTCCTAAAAGTTTACAATTTGTGTGAAAATAAACTAATTACCTTGAAAATAGTTACAAATTTGCCTTATGCTAATGCCATGGTTAAAGACCTTTACCTTTCTTTAAAAATAAAAAAATCTGGGAGTTCCCGTCGTGGCTCAGTGGTTAACAAATCCGACTAGGAACCATGAGGTTGCGGGTTCGATCCCTGGTCTTGCTCAGTGGGTTAAGGATCCGGTGTTGCCGTTAGCTGTCGTGTAGGTTGCAGATGTGGCTCGGATCCCACGTTGCTATGGCTGTGGCGAAGGCAGGCAGCTACAGCTCCTATCAGACCCCTAGCCTGGGAACCTCCATATGCCGCGGGTGTGGCCCTAGATAAGGCAAAAAAGACCAAAAAAAAAATTAAAAATCTACACCTCTAGTTCTACTTCGTACAAAATATCAGGAGTAATATTATCTTCTTTCAGTGTTTTAGTGGTCCAATTGACATGTCATTGATGACACAGGCTTATGTAAGAACCTTTATATATGTGCCCAAACTGAAGCAGTAAGTACATTTTTGTTTCGTTTTGTTTTATCTTTTTAGAGCCGCACTCTCTGCATAAGAAGTTCCCAGACTAGGGGTTGAATCAGAGCTGTAGCTGCCGACTTACTCCACAGCCACTCCAGATCTGAGCCGCATCTGCCACCTACACCACAGCTCACGGCAACAGCAGAGCCTTAACCCACCAAGCGAGGCCAGGAATCAAACCCCCATCCTCATGGATACCAGTCGGGTTCATTACCGCTGAGCCATGAGGAGAACTCACAAAGCAGTAAATATTTCTGAATTATTAAAAATGCATTATTCAGGAGTTCCCGTCGTGGCGCAGTGGTTAACGAATCCGACTAGGAACCATGAGGTTGCGGGTTCGATCCCTGCCCTTGCTCAGTGGGTTAACGATCCGGCGTTGCCGTGAGCTGTGGTGTAGGTTGCAGACGCGGCTCGGATCCTGCGTTGCTGTGGCTGCGGCGCAGGCCAGTGGCCACAGCTCCGATTAGAC
>PVHT021183711.1:708797-843220 GCA_004024745.2 Catagonus wagneri
TAAAAATAAAAATGCATTATTCAGCAAGTACAGCCACTGAACAGTGAACATAAAAAGTATGAATTGCATGAACCTTATCTATACGTATTCAGAGGCACAATTTCGTAAATAATTTGGTCACAAGGAAATGACATTAAGATCCTGAGACCCATTCCTGAATGGATCAATCCAAAATAACCGATGGGAGAATATGTGACCTTCAGGCTGCAGAGTGGCAGATTTTCCCTCATTAAATTCAAAGCCTATGAAACGGTCAAGGTGTTCTGGCTTACACCGCATAAGAGAAACCTAGCTTGGGGATCTGCCTGTATAGTTAGTTTTACCCACAGCATCACCTATTTATCAAAGCTGCTCACCCCTGCCCACCCACACCAACCTTCCACCGCTGCTTTTTTTAAAACGAACCAGGACCCAGAGATGCAAAACTCATTCTTAGGAACTCGAAAGAAGCAGCCAACCTAGAAAGCCAAGAACCCTCCCCAGGTTATTATGAGCAGGAAGCACACCTAGTTAAACCATTTCAAAGCACCGCAGGTCCCCCGAGCCGCCTAATCTACACTTTTTATTAGGTTAGGTCTGCACAGCTTGCCAACAGAGGACAGAAACGGAAAGGTGGCCAAAGAGAAATCTTAAACCGGGTCTGCCACGATTTGGGGGTCTGCCGCCAGGCGCCGGGCAGGCCCCGTCAGCTGCGCGCCGCACGCCGCGTCCCGGGGCGGGCGGGCAGCATTTCCCACGCGACCACGCGTTCCTCGGACGCCGACGAGCCGGCAGCTCCGAAGGGCCGCTGGGGACGCGAGTGCGCCGGAGCCACCCCAGAGGGCTCGGGCTCAGGCCGTCTCGCGCCGCGGCCCCGGGTGACTTTGCGGGCCTGTCACTCCCGCGGGCGGCCGTAACCTTCGGCGAACCTTGCGCCGCAGGGCCCGCCCCGCCGCCAGGGCCCGCCCCGCGCGCGCAGCGCCACCGGCCCGCAGGCCCGTCAGTCTGCGCCGGCCCCGCCCCGCCCCGCCCCTCCCCCGCCGGCGGTTTCCCTTCCCCGGCCCCTAAAGGACAATGCAGGCGGGGAGGGGGCGGGCGGACGCGGCGGGGCGAGGGCGGCGCAGCGAGCGCCCACCCGCCGGCCGGCCACTCCGGGAGCCCCGCGGCCGCGACTCTCCGCGCCCGGCACCCCGGCCGCACGTCCACTCCCCGCCTCGCCTCCCCCCAGAGAGCCGCTCCCAGCGCGGCGACACCGGCCCATTGTGCGGACTCATCGTCCGCCCCCCGCGCGCCCCGAGCACGGCGCAGGGGTCCCCAGGGCGGCGGTCCCCGGGCCCGCAGCCCACCGCACGCCGGGGGCCCAGCCGGGGTCCTCGCGGAGCCCGCGGCCCGGCGGGACGGCCCGGCCTCCCTCAGGCCGGCCCCGGAGCCCCGCTGCGGCGGCCCGCCCGGCCCGGCCTGCGCCTGCCGGGCCGAGGGGCCGCCAACCGTCCCAGCCCGCCCGAGCCCGCCCGAGCCCGCCCGCGGTACCTGCTGAGCAGCCGGGCGGCGCGGCGGCCGGCGAGAGCGCCTCCTCGCTCCGAGGGCTCCGAGCCGCTGCCGAGCGCCGGGCGGCCCTGGCCTGCGCCTTACGTAAAGCGGCGGCGGCTCCGGCGCCACTCGGCGGAGGGCGGGAGGCGGCGCGCCGCGGCCGCTCCGCTCCGTTACCCGGCAACTGGCCTCAGCGCCCCGCCAACCGGGCGCGCTCCATATCCTTCCGCCCAGGCGCCGGGATTACATCAGCGCCGCGGCCCCGCCCCGGCCCCGCCCCTCCAGCCGGGGCGGGGGCGTGCGGGCGCGCGGAGGGCGCCGAGGCCCGGCCCGGCCCTGCAACCCCGCCTGGGTCCTGGGAGGTTCGAGGGCCGGAGGCGGGAGCCCACCCGGCGTGCGAGTTGTCGGAGCCGAGACTGCCCCTGCGGAGGGGCGCGTGGGGCTGCTCTTTGCAAAAGCCCTTAAACTCCGCCGCCACCCTTCCCCGCCCCCGGGCCGCCTCGGCCCTGGCCTTCCCCGCACATGCTCCACCTGTCTGCGCCCCCCTCCTCGCTGCGTCCTGGGATGGCTGGAGTGGGCGGTTTAAAAGAAATTTTTTTAACCCAGAAGACAGGCTAAAGAAATGTGACAAGGCTGTTTTTATTAAGTAGGCAAAAATAAATTCTGGAAGATTCGGAAGTGGGAACCAAAAATGTGCACTAACCTTTTAGTCAAAGTTTCTTCACACCCACCCACTTTTCTTAAATGTGATTTCTAGGCCTGTCCTTAAAAAGGCAGCTTGAGTATCATAGGCACCAGAGAGGAAGGAGCCTGGGCGAGAGATTGCCAATTTACAAGACAGGGAGCAGGACCTGCGCGGGAGGGGGTGGGGGGGTTGTCTGTGTTGTGTATCTGTTGAGCGCCTACTAGATGCTGGGCACTGGGCTTTACTGTTCAGAACTGAAGCAAAGTCCCATACCAGCTCGTTGACAGGCGGGAAGGAGCGAACTGTATACTAGGAACTGGGGGTGCTGGAGGAATGGACCACGAACTATTTACAGACTATCTACAAAGCGGTTTCCTGTACACTTGTCTTTTGTTCTTGAAAAGAATCTTGGGTCAAGGCTATACCATCCCCATTTCACGGGAGAGGAAGCTGAGGCTCAGAGAAAGTTAGCAATTTCACCTAAACTTTACTGCCCTCCTTGTGAGGCGGTGAGGTTTTCTGAGTCCGCTAAACCCTCCCACCTCTTGCAGGATTTGTACCCAAGCTCCTGGCTCTGAGGTCTGGGGTCTTCTTTACACAGCTATCTCCCTTCATCAGCTTCCCCCCAATTTTATTCTGTGGTGTTCATCTCAGTTGACTGTATCTCATATGAATCACAATGTATTTAATCAATGTCTTCGGAGCACCTGTTCTGGGCCTGGCTACACGCCAGGCAGGGATCGCCCTGTCCTCTTGGAGATCAAACTCTGAAAAGAGGGAGAGAATGAAAGTGTGTGGGAATTCCAGAGTGATCTGGGTGCCAAGAAGGGACAAGTAGTGGAGCTTTGGAGTCTAGCTTCCAGGTGCTCCCAGACCTGGGATTTCAGAGACCAATGAAATTTCCCCTCATATATGGGGGATTTGCAGAGTGGTAAGCTTTTCATTTTTGCCACATTGTTAACTTTGTTGTCATCTACATTCACTGTTTTGTGGAAAGGACTTGTTAACGATGAAAATTAAAAATACTCTTGGCCCGCTGTATCCATGAGTCTGCGTCTGCAGATTCAACAACCAGGGATCAAAAAAAACATTCAGGGGAAAAAAATTCCAGAAAGTTCCAAAAGCAAGATTTGAATTTGCCACAACCATTTACATCCCATTTACATTGTATTTATAACTATTTACATAGCGTTTAAACTGAGGAGGAATTAACTAGATTAGTAGAATTTCCAAGCCGTGGTGGAGGACGTGGAATTACAGATTAGAAAATGAAATATCTTGGTTATTTTGTTTCCTTAACAAGAACAGCCCTGCTGCTTTCAGATTATCTGTTTTGAAGTCCCTGAAGGCTTGGCTATCTCCAGTCTCAGGGCCTTTGCACTTGCTAATTTTTTTCTTCCCAGATCTCTCTCCTCTCTCCTCAGATCTTTGCATAGCGGACTCCTCCTTGCTCAAGGTTCAGCTGCAATGTCATCTGCTCAGAGACACCTTGCCTGCTGCCCATTTTAGAGCAGCCAGCCTTCCCAGCCGTGATGCCACTAACCTGTGTTGTTTTTTTATTCACAGCTCTTATCGGTATCTGAGACTGTCTTGATTGTTTGTTTGTTTACTCTTTAAGCACATCCACCCTTTCACCTAACACCTGTATTCCAGGAAAGCTCTCATCTTGGCCACAGTGTTCACTGGCAGGGCTTGCCACCATAACTGACCATTCACTGGCAACGTAGTCCAAGTGAACATACAGGAGAAAACAACCCTGTGTTCCTGGGAGCGGTCCAACACAGAGTTCTCAGGCATGTACCCTCCCCCTTTAGTGTGTCTCCCTGCCTTTGACCTTCCCTAAAGCTCCTGGGTAGAAATCAGCCAACAGAGTGAGGATCACAGTAGCTCCATGCTCTTGTGGGCCGGGGTCCCCAGGGAATGCGAAGGAGGACCAAGGACTGGCATGAAAGCACAACTGGCTTGGAAACGAAGGAGTCGCACTTCAGCATTTTCTAAAGAGAAATCATCTTGGCCTCTATGTATGTCCGTGATCATTTCTCAAAGCTTAGAACCACCTACCGCATCTCCTTAACCCCCCCGCCCCGCGTGAGGACAAGGCAGTGAGAGGGAGAAAATGACAGCTCCCAGTGCCCTCTGACTTAGATACTCTGGATGCCAGCAAGGATTCAGGTGGATCCCAGCTGGGGCAGTGGTTTTTTTAACCCAGTGCATGAGTGGTGACCAGCGGGATGAGGCTGAGTCCAGGATGCTTTTTTTATTTTTTATTTGTCTTTTGCCTTTATGTAGAGCCGCACCCGCGGCATATGGAGGTTCCCAGGCTAGGGGTCTCACAGGAGCTGTAGCTGCCAGCCTTCGCCACAATCACAGCAACGCGGGATCCGAGCCGTGTCTGCAAGCTTCACCACAGCTCACGGCAACGCCAGATCCTTAACCCACTGAGCAAGGCCAGGGATCGAACCTGCAACCTCATGGTTCTTAGTCAGATCCGTTAACCACTGAGCCACGAAGGGAACTCCTCCCAGGATGCTTTTTGATGCTGTGAGCCCACACTAACTGACAAGTAGAAAGCAGTGACCTTGGCCCTGTGACCTTGGGTATGTAACCTCCCTCTCTGGGCCTCAGTTTCCCCTTCTACGCAGCAAGAGACTTAGGCAGGAAGGTTTCAAATGTCTCCTCTTGTTTTTGTTTTTGTTTTTGTCACACCCAAGGCATACGGAAGTTCCTGGGCCAGATATCGAACCTGTGCCCTGCCGCTACAGTGCCAACGCCAGGTACTTAACCCGCTGTGCCGCAAGAGAACTCGCATGTTTTTGTTTTTTTCTTTTTTTTGAAGATCTAATTGACTTTATTAGATTCATGAATGGGGAAGCATCCCAACTAGTAAAGAGAAGGGGTCTCTTGGAAGAAGGCTCAAATAAAAGTTTTTATTGGAAGAAGGGGGCAGGGCAGGGGGGGCAAGGGAGGTATTTGCAAAAGAAGAGAATCTTTTTTTTTTTCTTTATCCTGTGAATTTTGGAAACAAAATTTCAGTGAAGCTACCCTCTGATAAAAGTTAGAGGCTACATGGGGCAGTGAGGGATGGGAGGTACCTGGGAAATTGTTTTCCTTTCTGCTCAGCTTTGCTGTGATCCTTAAACTGCTCTAGAAAATGAAGCCTGATTTTAAGTATAAAAGGATGTGTACAGACCTCAGTCATGTCCAGGCAGCACTGACAATAGCAGCCGGTTCACAGATCCCCAGCTGGGTGCCAGGTGCTTACTCACACTGTTCTGACCCCCAGAGCAGCTCAGAGGGGGGAGGTTATGCCCATTTGCCCTTGGAGATGCTGCCTAGGGCGTGGGAGCGGTTCGATGGCTTGCCCCAGGCCACCCTGCTGCCACTCGGCCAGCACCGGGATTTGAGTGTGGCCCTGCTCTTCACATTGGGCCCCGTGGTGTCCCGCTGCCCGTTGCCTCCCCTGCGACCCATCCCCTCATTTAGGATGCTAACGTTTATCTCAGCTCGGATGCTGCCAGTCAAAGCGGCCAGCTGGGCCAGGCACATACCCTTCTGGCATCTGGGGAGTTGAGGTCAAGCCTCTGACACAGCTCCACAGTATGACCTTGAAGAGCCCAATGACCTTCTCAGGGCTTTCGTTTCCCTGAGAAGATGCGGGATAACAGCCCTGCCCCAGCTGGCCGCTGCTGGTATTCAAGGCCAAAAAAATCAGAGATGCGGTGTCCTCCACAGACTCTAAGATGCTGTGTAAATGTCAGGTCTTTGCCATTAGCCTTCCAAATTTGTTCCAATGACTGCTGGCTTTTTCCTCCCTACTACTGACTGGTATCCATGAAGACTCAGGTTCAGTCCCCGGCCTCGTTCAGTGGATTAAGGATCTGACATTGCCGTGAGCTGTGGTGTAGATCACAGAGGTGGCTCAGATCCCATGTGACTGTGGCTGTGGCTGTGGTGTAGGCCGGCAACTACAGCTCTGATTGGACCCCTAGCCTGGGAACTTCCATATGCCGAGAATGTGGCCCTTTCCACCTTTTTTTTTCCACCTTTTTTTTTTTTAGGGCCGCACACGCGAAATATGGAGGTTCCCAGGCTAGGGGTCGAATCGGAGCTGTAGCCGCCAGCCTACACCACAGCCACAGCAACGCCAGATCTGAGCCACATCTGCGACCTACACCACAGCTCGCAGCAATGCCGGATCGTTAACCCACTGAGCAAGGCCGGGGATCGAACCTGCAACCTCACAGTTCCTAGTCGGATTTGTTAACCGCTGCACCATGACGGGAACTCCTGAGGGTGCGGCCCTAAAAAGACAAAAAGAAAGGAGGGAAGGAAGGGAGGGAGGGGGAAAGAAAGAAAGAGAGGGAGGGAGGAAGAAAGGCGGATCTCCCTGAGAGCGGTGTTGTGAGGGGCTTACACGAATCCATGGAGAGGGTGAGAGTTTGTCTGGTACACAGTATACACTCAATAAAGGCGGCCCTTGAACTTGGCTCCCAGCCTGCCCCAGCCCTGGCCCCGTCCTCCTCTCCCCGCACTGCTCCATCCCGCCCCTCAGCGTGCTCCCAGGCCCTTCCATCAACACCGCAGCCTGAACTAACACAGAGATGGAGGGACGCGTCTGTTTGTCTCTCTCTCATCACCCTGACCGTTCTCCAAGGCGCCAGACCTGCCTCCCACACTCGGCCACCTTGCTGGTGGGACCGCGGCTGCAGCAAGGCCATGGCTGACTCAGTGCCTTCCCCGCATACGCACCCCCATCGCTGCCTTTGGCCTCGCCCTGTCCTCAGCTGGTAGGAACCTCAGGCCCTGCCCTACTAAATTTGCTCCAGAAACGTCCTTGCACTCAGGCTCTGAGGTCAGACAGACCATAGGGGGAGTCCAGTGCTGCCTCTTGGGAGCTGTGCAACCTTGAGCAAGTTACTTGCTCTCTCTGAGCTGGCTTCCAAACCTTGAAACAGAAACAACCAGGACACCTCCAGGAGCAAACACCAGTGTCTTTTTTTTTTTTTTTAATGGCCACATCCATAGCATATGCAATTTCCCAGGCCAGGGATTGAATCCGAGTAACAGCTGTGGCAGCACTGGATCCTTTAACCCACTGCACCAGGCTCAGGACTGACTCATGCCCCCACAGTGACCAGAATCACTGCAGTAGGATTCTTAACCCACTGCACCACTGCGGGAACGCCGCAAACGTGAAGGTCTTGGTTGGGCTGCCCAGGATCTGAAGCCCCTTCCTGCATTTGGGGAGGTCTCCCACCCGTGCCTCTGGGCTGGAAGCGAGGCTAGTGTTCCTCTATAGGAACTTGAAGACTGGACGCTGAACACACCGCCCAGCCTCCCGGCCTCAGCACTGACGCTCTGTCACTATCGATAACAGAGGCTTCCTCTGCGCTGCTCTGCTCTTCCAGGCCCAGGGAGACCCTGCATCTGGGTGACAGGCGTGCAAAGGGCTTGGAAGTCAATTTTTGTTAATGAATATTCTTTTTTTTTTTTCCTCCCGTCTAGCGGTCGAATCAGAACTACAGCTGCCGGCCTACGCCACAGCCACAGCCATAGTAACGCGGGATCTGAGCCTCATTTGCAACCTACACCCACAGCTCATGGCAATGCCGGATCCTTAACCTTCTGAGCAAGGCCAGGGATCAAACCAGAGTCCTCATGGATACCAATCAGGTTCGTTAACTGCTGAGTCACAACAGAAATTCCAGAATATTCTTTTTTATATTAAGAAAAATAATTTTTTTGGCCACACCTGTGGCATATGGAAGTTCCTGGGCCAGGGGTCTAACCCATGCCACAAGCTGCTTCAGTGACAACTCCAGATCCTTAACCCAATACACCACAAGGGAACTCTGAACATTCTTTTTTTTTTTTTGGCTGTGGTGTGCGGCTTGATGTGGGATCTCAGTTCCCAGACCAGGGATTGAACTCAGGCTGCAGAAGTGAAAGCACTAATTCTTAACCTCTAGCCTACCAGGAAACTCCAAGAAGTGAATCCCCTCCCCCTCATTTTTGGCTGCCCCGAGGCATATGGAGCTCCCGGGTCAGGGATCACATCCAAGCTGTAGTCGAGACCTAAGCTACAGCTTTGGCAATGCCAATTTTTAACCCACTGTGCCAGCTGGGGATTAAACCCATGTCCCAGTGCTCCCAAGATACGGCCGATGTTGTGCCACAGCGGGAGCTCCCCAGAAGTGATTTTTTTTTGTGTGTCTTTTTTTTTTTAAAGGGCAGCGCCTGAGGCATATGAAAGTTCCCAGGCTAGGGATCCAATGGGAGCTGCAAATGCCGGTCTACACCACAGCTCACAGCAATGTCGGATCCCTGACCCACTGAACAAGGCCAGGGATGGAGCCTGCATCCTCATGGATACTAGTCACATTCATTTCCGCTGTGCCACAACGGGAATTCCTCTGTTATCTTTCTTGTCACGCACAGTGTGGGGCAGTTCTCAGCCCAGCGAGAAGACAGGAAATCAGCCCTTTCCTTCCATCCATTAAGTGAACAGGACACTTGCGAGGGCCCTGATGCGCTGTCTCCCGCTTCCTGCCCTCACGGGCCGGCGCCGTGCTGCACAGATGGGACACGCACCCTTTGAGGACCACACCATGTCCCAGGGACCACGTGTACATAACAGAATGTGACAGAGCCATTTCCTAGCACCTCTGTAAAAAGTACAGCAGAGGAGTTCCTGTTGTGGCTCAGCAGGTTAGAACCCGAAATAGTGTCTGTGAGGACAAGGGTTTGATCCTGGCCTTGCTACCCAGTGGGTCAAGGATCTGGCGTTGCCATGGCTGTGCCGAAAGCAGGCAGCTGCAGCTGCGATTCAACCCCTGGCCTGGGAACTTCCATATGCTGCAGGTGCGGCCCAAAAAGGAAAAGAGAGAGAGAGAGAAAGCACAACAGAAACTTGTTCTCTCATAGGAACGGGAGAGGGAAGTCTGAAATCAAGTTGTCAGCGGGGCTGTGTCCCTCTGAAGCCTCTAGGAGAGAACTCTGTCTTGCTCTTTCTAGCTTCTGTTGTTTTCCAGCCACACTTGGCACTCTGTGGTTCATAGAGGCGTCGTTTCAGCCTCTGCTTTGGCTGTCACATGACCATCTCTTCCCTGTCTCTTCTTCGAAGGATGCCAGTCACATCAGATTAGGGACCCACCCTAGGCCAGTATGAATTCGTCTTAATTAATTCCATCTGCAAAGTTCACTGGGGTATGAGGGTTAGGATTTGAACAGATCTTTCTTTTTTTTCTTTTTCTTTTGTCTTTTGTCATTTTAGGGCCGTACCTGCGGCATAGGAGGTTCCCAGGCTAGGGGTTGAATCAGAGCTACAGCTGCCGACCTACGCCACAGCCACAGCAACGCAGAATCCAAGCCGCGTCTGCGACTTATGAACACAGCTCATGGCAATGCCGGATGCTTAACCCACTGATTGAAGCCAGGGATGGAACCCACAACCTCATGGTTCCTAGTCGGATTTGTCTCCACTGCGCCACAGTGGTTCCCCGGAAACCAATGATTCCCAGTGGAACTCCAGGAAATTCTTGATATCAGAGAGACCGCTGCTGAGTCTCCTGGCTGGCCTTGGTCACTTCCAAGGCCACTGTGAACACCCAGTAAAAAGGGTAGTTAGTGGATACCTTTCCCAGTTCATGAATATGCAAATACATATGGCCTCTTCCCCACCTCAGTCCCTTAGAAGGCAAATTTATATTAACACCCAGGTTCAAAGGACTGACTCCTCTGCTTGTCAGGTGCATAGCCTTGGGCAGGCTCCCTGCCCTTCTCTGAGCCTTAGCTTTCTTGCTTGTAAAATAGGTATGAGGATAATAGTTTTCTGCTCCTAGGTGGTTGGGAGTTGGGAGGGAAACAGATAGTCTGTGTGATATGCTTGCTCACTGTCTGGCACAAGCTCTGAACCATCAGCAGATAACATTGACCATGGTGATAGGGAGGGCTGGAGTCGTTTCCTGAGGCTTGTGGGAGGCTTTGTTTGGCTGTAAGAGACTTTGCCTGGAGAGAGAGAACTGCTAGCTACTATGAGAAATGCGATCAGAGAGGAACTGAGGGAGTTCCCATTGTGGCGCAGTGGAAACGAATCTGACTAGGAACCATGAGGTTGTGGGTTCGATCCCTGGCCTTGCTCAGTGGGTTAAGGATCTGGCATTGTGGTGAGCTGTGGTGTAGGCTGCAGACGCGGCTCAGATCCCACGTTGCTGTGGTTGTGGTGTAGGCCGGCAACTGTAGCTCCGATTAGACTCCTAGCCTGGGAACCTCCACATACCGTGGGTGCGGCCCTAAAATGACAAAAAAAAAAAAAAAGGAAAGGAACTGAGACAGTTCAAGGGGAATGACGGCAGCGTTTGCTGGCTGCTGTGCTGTGTAATTGCCTCTTCTGTTTTCCCATCAAATCTTCTGTGAAACACAAGAGCTTGACAATGCCTTTGGAACGGGATTTGACTTGGGGGTCAATCAAGTGGGCTTCCACGCCCCAAACCCTTAGTCTCCTCTGTCTCAGCCCCCACAGCGGTCTGGTTATAAATCCCATCCGATCTTGTCATCCTCCTACCCCAAACCTTCCAGTGGTTTCTGACCTCATGCAGAGTAAATGTCAGTCGTTTTCCCACGCGGCCCTCCCCCACCGGGCGGCTCCTGACCTGTTCTCACGTCCCCCCGCATCCCCTGCTGCGGCCGCGTCGGCTTTGCTCTCCTCCAGGTCTGCACAGTCAGCCTCAGGGCCTTTGCGCTTGCTCCTCTCTTGACCTGTTATGCTTTTCTCCTACATCCCTGCATGTTTGCTTCCTCACCGAGTTCAAACTTGAGTCCGAAATCATGTGTACTAGCTTCTTGTGGCTGCTGTAACAAATGACCACAAATTAGTGCCTTAAAACACTAGGAATTTATTCTCTTGCCGTTCCGAAAGCCAGAAGTCCAAAGTCAAGGTGTCATCAGGCCGTGCTCCCTCAGAGGGCCCCAAGGGAGAATCACCTGTCTCTTCTAGCTTCTGATGGTTCCAGACACTCCTTGGCTTGTGGCCACGCAGGCTAGGGATCGAATCCGAGCCACAGCTGCAAACTGCGCCGTAGCTGCAGCAACTCCAGAGCCTTTCACCACTGCATGGGGTCAGGGTTAGAACCTGTGCCTCCACAGAAACCTGAGCTGCTGCAGTCAGAGTCTTAACCCACTGCACCACAGTGGGAACTCCTCCTCTTTTTCTTGTAAGGACACTGGTCATTAGCTTTAGGGCCCACCTGGATAATCCAGGATGATCTCATTTCAAGAATAGTAATTTAATTACATCAACAAAGACCCAAGCTTCTGGGGCAGCACTCCACCCACTGCATTATGGCCCTCACAATCTTCTGTGGTCAGGAAGCCGTGGAAAATTTTTAGGGCTGTGAAATAGCCCAAGCCCTTGTCCTTCTAGCTGCGCTCTTCGTTTTTCTCCCTCGTAGTACTCCTTCCTTGGCATCATCATGTGCTTCCCCACAGGCTTATTTGTCTCTGGCCTTCTCCCTGCTCTAACTGCGAGCTTCAGGAGTCCAGGCAGGGCTCTGTGTACTCGGCGCACTGCTGCCTTCCCAGCCCCTCACTCACCTGCTGTGCGTGGGCCACACACACAGCAGGTGCTCAAAATAAAAACTCGTGGAGGCGTTCCCGTTGTGGCTCAGTACCCATGAGGATGCAGGTTCAATCCCTGGCCCGGCTCAGTGGGTGAAGGTCCGGCATTGCCATGAGCTGCGGTGTAGCTTGCAGATGTCGCTTGGATCCCGCGTTGCTGTGGCTGTGGCGTAAGCTGGCAGCTACAGTTTCAAATCTACCCCTAGCTTGGGAATTTCCATATGCCATGGATTTGGCCCTAAAAACACACGCGCGCGCGCACACACACAGAACTCGTTGAAGGTGTTCCCATCATGGCTCAGCAGTAATGAATGGAACTAATGTTCATGAGGACCAGGGTTCCAGCCCCAGCCTTGCTCAGTGGGTTAAGGATCTGGCATTGCCGTGAGCTGTGGTGTAGGTTGAAGACATAGCTCAGATCTAGCATTCCTGTGGCTGTGGTATAGACCAGCCACTACAGCTCCGATTCGACCCCTAGCCTGGGAAATTCCATACGCAGGGGCAGCCCTAAAAAAAAAGGCAAATAAATAAATAAGGACCAGAACATGCCATAGTTCAGTGGGTTCAGGATTCAGTGTTGTCACTGCTGTGGTAAGGGCTTGATCCCTGGCCCAGAAACTTCTGCATGCCATGGGAGTGGCCCTCAAAAAAAAAAAAAAGTCAGAGCATGCCAAAAGTTTACAGCCCAGCCTGGGTCATTCCTCAGAGACAGAACAGAATTGTTATTAGCAGCTCATGATGCTGTGGTGTTTATAGGGAGAATGGATATAATTGATGCATGCTAAAATGGATATTACATTTGTGTTTATGTGCCATAATTGTGTCATAGTCTGATGACAATGCTTAAGTGTCCTTCATAGGAAACTGGCATCTTCCAGAAAGAAGTGACCTTAGGTGAGAAAACACATCAGGTAAAACCTGTGGCACAGAGCCTGCCCCAGAGCAAGCAACCAGCCCAAGGCAGGTGGTTTTGCTTCTCAGAGCCTCTGTGCCCACATGGAAGAGTCAGACTTGGTGGCAGATTCCAAAGGTCCCCTCCGTTCAGCCTGGGAGACCTCCGTGCAGTGGTATCTGCTTGTCCCTCCTGACCTTCAGCTCGGGGGCGGGGGACGCTTCTCAGCTCTGATAAACTTCTACATCCTCCAAAATCCAGCTCACATGTCCTTATGTCCAGGAAAATCTCCCGTGAGGGGGTCTGCTGTTCCCTTCCCTCCTGCCCTGTAGCTACACGGTGCTGTGTTTGCTGTCAGGTCTGTCCTTCCCACAAGCCCGGACCCCTGAGCTCTTTGTCTCCAGCGCCGCCGGCTGGCTGGCACAGTCTGTGCTCCATAAGGGCTCGCGGAACCAGGCTCAAGGTCGGGCCCAAAAGCCACCTCATCTAGGATGCCTTCCTGGGGCCCCAACCAGCGTGCCGCCTCCCCTTCCCGGGAGCTCTACGGACTGAGCGCTGAAAAAACCCTCTGCTATCTTTCTTCTCTTTCTTTTCTCCCTCCCTTCCTTCCTTCTTTCTTTCTTTTTTGGGGGGCGGGGAGCTGCGCCTGTGGCATGCATAAATTCTCAGGCTGGGGATCGAATTGGAGCTACAGCTGCCTGCCATAGCCACGGCAACACTGGATCCTTAACCCATTCCGTGAGGCCAGGGTTTGAACCCGCATCCTTATGGATACTAGTCAAGTTCTTAACCCACTGAGCCACAACGGGAACTCACGTCTTTCTTTCTTCACAAGCTCCGTTCCTGTTTATTCAGTTGTCTGTTGCCTGTCCTCCCCGAAAGGACATCAGCCCCAGGGCAGGGACTGGAGCTTGGTACCCAGTAGGTGCCCAAGGGAGAAGGTAGCTCCCAATGCCCAGCAGGGATCCTCCAGTGGGGAGGGCGCTCAGGCCTGTTGGAGCCATCAGAATGTCCCTGGGCATCACCCCTCCCCCCTCCCGAGAGCTTAGCGCTGGAAGGAGCGGGCGCCCTCGTGGCCTAACCCTCACACAGGAGCCCAGAGAGGGCAAGTGATGTGCCCAAGCTCACACAGCCTGAGTTGCCTGACACCCCCCTCTCCCGACTTCATGCCCATTGATTGCTCCTCTCTCCTGGGTCACCTTTCAGATGGCCCCTTGGTGTTCAGCTCTCTTTCTACTTTTTTTTTTTTTTGTCTTTTTAGGGCTGCACCTGTGGTATGTGGAGGTTCCCAGGCTAGGAGTAGAATTGGAGCTGTAGCTGCCAGCCTACACCACGGCCACAGCAACTCGGGATCTGAGCTGCGTCTGTGACCTACACCACAGCTCACGGAAATGCTGGATCCCCAACGCACTGAGCAAGGCCAGGGATCAAACCCGAGTCCTCATGGATACCAGTCGGGTTTGCTAACCACTGAGCCATGATGGGAAGTCCTCAGCGCTCTTTCTAGATGCCACCCTGAATTTTACCCTTGGGACAGGTGAGTGGCAGGGAGGTTTGTGTTGGGGAGCCGCTGCCGGGGGTGGAAGGGGGGTCACTCTGTCCTGAGTCAGAATCCTGCCTCTCACGCTTCCCGGCAGAGGCACTCAGGCAAGTTGGGTCATTTTCTTTTCCTTTCTTTAAAAAAAATTTAATTGTAGTAAAAGATACATACTATAAAATATACTGTCTTAACCATTTCTAACTATACATTTCAGTGGTATTAAATACATTATTTATTATTTTGCCTTTTGCTTCTTAGGACTGCACACGAGGCATGTGGAAGTTCCCAGGCTAGGGGTCGAAGCAGCTGCAGCTGCCGGCCTACACCACAACCACAGCAATTCAGGATCCGAGCCGTGTCTGTGAGCTGCACCGGACCTCATGGCAACGCTGGATCCTTAACCCACTGAGCAGGGCCAGGGACAAACCCGAGTCCTCATGGATCCTAGTCGGGCTTATTTCCACTGAGCCGTAATGGGAACTCCCGGTACTGAATACATTTATAATGAGCATCCTTCAGCACCACTCTGTAATCTTCATCTTGCAAAACTGAAATTGTACACATTGAACAGCAGCTTCTATTCCCCGCCCCCCGCCCTTGGCAACCACCATCCCACTTCCTGTTTCTAGGAGACCGACTTCTCTGGGGACCTCGTGTAAGTGGAATCTTACAGGGCTGTCTTTGGGGACACGCTTTTTGCACTTAGCATAATGTCCTCAAGGGACACCCATGTCGTAGCAAGTGTCAGAATCTCCCTCCTTTTTAAAGCTGCATAGCATTCCATCGTACAGACCACTGTGCTTATTTATCCATGTGTCCATCCTCAGACGCTTGTGTTTTGGCTATCGTAAATAATGCCGCAGTTGTTCATTTCTTTTTAAGCCTCTTTCCTCGTTGGCAAAATAATGTCCTTCTCCTGATATTTTATTTATTTATTTTCTTTTTGCCCACATACGCGACACATGGAAGTTCCTGGGCCAGGGATCAAACCTGTGCCACAGCAGCGACCCAAGCCATAGCAGTGACAGTGACAGATCCTTGACCCACTGAGCCACAAGGAAACTCCCTGTCCTGATATTTTATTTATTTATTTATTTAATTTTTTTTGTCTTTTTAGGGCCCCACCTGCGACATAGGACGTTCCCAGGTTAGGGGTCTATTCAGAGCTATAGCTGCCAGTCTACACCACAGCTCACGGCAACGCCAGATCCTTAACCCACTGAGTGAGGTCAGGGATCGAACCCGCAGCCTCGTGGTTCCTAGTCAGCTTCGTTTCCACTGCCCCACGACAGGAACTCCCTGTCCTGATATTTTAGATAAATTAATTTCCCTGCCACTTGCTTAACGAGCCATGGAGGCTCACAAGCAGGGTAAAAAGGCTGGTATTTGCTGGCTACTGTCTGCGTGCTGGATGCACTTCTCCGGACTTTCCATGGGTTGATGCATCAAACCTGGACAGCCCCGTGCTACGGCTATCCTGTTTTACACAAGCAGAAACGATGACCTTGTCCGAGGTCAAACAGCCAGGAAATGCCAGACCAGCTCCAAAGCCTGGTCTTCCTCAACCACGTGCTCTTCCGTGTGACTGGGCTTCTCCACCCCTGGTTCCCAGGGCAGCATGTTCACGGCTTTGCCGGGGACCGTTCTCATGACCCACTGCTGCTGAGAGCTGGCTGGTCGCAAGCGTTCCTGGTGATGGAGAGCAAGCCACCAAGGGGGACATTTCTGACTGCCCTGGGGAGGAAGAGGGAGAAAGGCTATAGAGGTCTCTCTGGTCCATCTCGTTGGCAGAAAGGTGTCCACTTGTTCCCGCAAAACAGATGTTCCTTCAACTCAGCTTTTGAAAAACAAAACAGCAACACAACCCATTCAGGCGTCCTGTAGGAACTCCAATTTCATACATCTCTTTTGGAAAAAAGCCTAAAAAACTGTATTCCATTCAGTTGACATGATCAAGGGGAATATCTAAAAATGTTCAGTTCTGGAGTTGCCGTCGTGGTTCAGTGGTTAACGAATCTGTCTAAGAACCATGAGGTTGTGGGTTCGATCCCTGGTCTTGCTCAGTGGGTTAAGGATCCAGTGTTGCCGTGAGCTGTGGTGTAGGTCGCAGACGCGGCTCGGGTCCCGCGTTGCTGTGGCTGTGGCGAAGGCCGGCAGCTACAGCTCCTGTTAGACCCCTAGCCTGGGAACCTCCATATGCCGCGGGTGCGGCTCTAGATAAGGCAGAAAGACAAAAATAAATAAATAAAATAAATAAATAAAAATGGTCAGTTCTCTCTGGCTCGTTACCTCAATTGTCCCGGTTTCAGAGAGACTCGGCGGGGCAGTGGGCGAGGCCCAGGCGGTGGGTGGTGGGCGAGGGAAGGCCACATTGATTCCAGGCCAGAAAACATCCAAATCCATCATCCAGCTCATTTCCACTGTCCAATGGAAGGAAGGTTACATATGGTCCTGAAAGTTACTGTCTAATCAGACACCCTTCCATCTGTGGCTTGATTTATAGCATTTTTAGAACGATTAGAATTTCCACCTCAAGACCATCTGGCCTGATTAGCCTCGTGGCTGGCACAGGGCCCACTTTTGAAGCAAAGGTGCTTGTCGGTCCTCCAAAGAGCGCTCTCGTCCTCCCATGCTACGTCTGAACTTCAGCCACCTTCCAGACGGCGTCAGCGTTGTCTGGGGTCACTGTCAGATAGCACTGGGCTTGGAAAAAGCAGTTGGTTCGTTGCACCCAGGAAATAAACAAACAAACTTCTGCCCCTATCAGATTGGCAGTTCATGGTGGTAGCAAAGTGCTTTTTATATTTGTCTTTCTCTCTCTTTTTTTTTTTTCCGGCTGCTCCGCAGCATATGAAGTTTCCAGGCCAGGGATAAAATCCAACCTGGAGTTGCAAACTCTGCCACAGCTGTGGCGACACCAGATCCTTAGCCCACTGTGCCGGGCCAGGCAGCAAGCTCGTGCGTCCTGCTGTTTCAGTGACACCATGGATCCTGTTGCATCATAAGCAGGTTCTCCTACTTATTGGTGTAATTTTCTGTAAAGGAGTTGGTCACTACCTGGGGCCAGCTGGTCGCCAGAAAGAGCCCTCATTTCCTGAGAGCCTGCCGTGCACCAGGCACTTCCCACCCATCAACCCCCTAACCTGCTTGGTGACCCCTTGAGGCCCCTGTCCCCCTTGTCACGGAGGCTCTGACAGGACTAGTGGGGTTCCCAAGGCCACAGAGCAAGGAGGCGGCAGAGGTCGGTTTGGACCCCAGCTCTGGCAGGGACCAAAGCTGTGCCCCTTTGTCCATCCCGAATGTTGCTTCAGTTCTCTGCCTGTTTTTTTAACCTCCATTGTCCTGGTTTAAGAGAGACTCTGGGGGGCAGTGGGCAAGGCTTTGGTCAGGAGGGGGCTTTGGTGTGGACTTGGCAGAGGTAATTCAGGGCGAAAGCTCAGCAAAACCCAATGTCTGTTTTGAGCAGACTTTGCTGGAAATACTAAGGCTGCCAGAGAAGGGGAATTGGGGGAACTTGAGGCGGGTGGGGGGGTCCAGGATTGTTTGGTGTTCTTAGTTTGGGGCCCTCAGCAGACCTTGGGGTGAGGATTCAGTGCAAATGGCCTACTGTGGAGGTGAGGTCAGCAGACAAGAGCTCCCAAAGGCGGCTGCTTCCTGATCCCAGGAGCCCGGGATCCGTTACATTACAGGCAAAGGAAGGTCGCAGGTGTGAATCCCGATGTGGACCCTGAGGTGGCGAGATTATCCTGGATTATCTGGCTGATAATCTAATCGCATGAGTCCTTAACAGTGGAAGAGGTGGGCAGGAGAACTGGTCAGAGAGACAACGTGAGAAGAAATTGACCTGCTGAATAAAAACTACAAGGAGGTACCACCTCATACCGGTCAGAATGGCCGTCATTTAAAAGCCTACGAGTAGCTCCCGCTGTGGCGCAGTGGGTTAAGAGTCCAACTGCAGCAGCTCAGGTCGCTGCAGAGGCACACGGGTTTGATCCCCAGTTCCGTGCGGTGGGTTAAAGATTCGGTATCGCCGCAGCTGCAGCTCACATTCAATCCCTGGCACTTCCATATGCCACAGGTACAGCCATGAAAACACAAACAAACAAAACACATAAATAAAAAGTCTACAAATAGCAAATGCTGGAAAGGGTGTGGAGAAAAAGGACTCCTCCTACACTATTGGTGCGAATGTAAATTGCGGCAGTCACTGTGGAGAACAGTACGGAGGTTCCTCATAAAACGAAAAATAGAACTGCCATAAGATCCAGCAGTCCCACTCCTGGGCATCTATCCAGACAAAACTGTCATTCAAAAAGATACATGCATCCCTATGTTCATAGCAGCACTATTTACAACAGCCAAAACATGGAAACAACCCCAATGTCCGTCAACAGATGGATGGATAAGGAAGATGTTTTATGTGTGTATATATATATATACACACACACATTAAACAATGTTATGTATACACACACACACACACACACACATAGAAACAATGGAATACTATTCAGCCACAAAGAGTGAAATAATGCCATTCACAGTAGCATGGATGGACCTAGAGATTATCACAATACATGAACACAGAAAGACAAACACTGTTGCTATCACTTGTATGCGGAATGTAAAATACAACACGAATCAGTGGATCTATGAAACTAAAAAGACAGATACACAGGGCAGGCTTGTAGTTGTCAAGGGGAGGGGTGGGGGAGGGAAGGATGGAAGTCTGGGGTTAGCAGATGTAAACTGGTGTGTCCAGGATGGATAAACAATGAGTTCCTGCTGTATAGCACAGGGACTATGTTCAATATCCTGGGACAAACTGTAATAGAAAATATGAAAAGGAGAATATGTGCGTATAACTGAGCCGCGCTGCTGTATGGCAGACACTAACCTTACTTAGTAAATCAACTGTGCTTCGATAAAATTTAAAAAAAAAAAAAAAGAACTGGACCTGTTGGCTTTGAAGATGGAGGAAGTGAGGAACCCCAGGAAGCCTCTAGAAGCTGGAAAAGGGAACGGATTCTCCCCAAGAGCTTCCAGAAAGGCACACAGCCCTGCAGACACCTTGATTTAGACGCCTGTGCCAGACTTCTGATTTCCAGAAGTTAACAAGTGTGTGTTGCTCTGTGTGACAGCAGCCGCAGGCAACGAACACAGCAGGTGACCCTAGGGAAGCCTGGAAGGGGAGTAGGGAGGCAGGGAGGCAGGACAGAAGAGAAGGCAACCAGTACGGGGTGTCCTCAGACCAGGGGGCAGGGAGCACCGCACTCAGCCACCCCGCCCGAGCACCTGGCGACGGGGAGGGAGTCCTGGCGGCCAGAGAGCCCGCAGGAAAGGAGGTGCAGGTGCTGGAAACGCAACTGCCTCTGTGGCAGAAATACCCAGGGAACGCATGGTGGTCTCAGCCTGGGGTGACAGTCTCACTGAGTTCAGGAATCCACAGTCCTTCTGAGATGCTGATCACGTGTCAGCCCTGCTCCACACCCTCCCCTGGGGCACGCCCATTGCCCCACGGTCCCATCCCGTGTCTGTCGTGGGGCCTGCCTGCTTCCCCAGCTAAACCCTGCCTCCTGCCCCAGCAGACGCCCCACCCTCCGATCACCCAGCCACTGGTACTTCCTGCTGGGTCATACTTGTCACACCCTTTCTGCCTTTGCAAATGCTGTTCCCGCCGCCTGGAATGCACCCCCCACCCACACACACCTGTTTTAATTCCCGGGGTTTGCCCATGTGACCTCTTTCGGAAGCCTTCCTGTCCCCCCTGTGGCTGGGTGAGAGGCTCCCTTGCACGGTCCACTGCACCCAGCCTATGAGCCCCTCCCGGGTCCCCACCCCACAGTGCTGCTCTGGGCGTCCCGCCCCCGGGCAGCTGTGCCTGACTCGGCTCTGCCTCCCGGGGCAACCGGCCCAGAGCCTCGCACACAGAAGGACTCAGGGAAGCGCTCCACTCGGCAGAACCCAAGTCATGGGAAAGGCATGCCTTGCTGCCCACAGCCCGGCTGCTGGCCGCCCGGCCCGGCTATTTTTACTTCTCCCCCTACAGAGCCGAGGCTGGCCAGGCAGGTTCTCAAACTGAGTCAGTGAGACCTGCCAGACGGAGCAAAGACACTTGCTGCGGGTGCCCTGGCCGGAGGGAGGCCAGCAGGATGGCCGCATGGGCTCCTCCAGCTGGGAAGCTGCAGGCTCAGAGCCACCAACCTGCTGCCTCAGGTTCAGGGCCCAGCTCCGCCACCATCTCCCTGAGTGACCTTGAGAATGTCATGTTCCCGCACCTGCCAAAGGAGCAGGAGTCTAGCTCTCTTGCAGGTCACCCTGAGGATCAAATGAGAAAGGGTAAAGAGATAAGTCTGATTCGAATGCCATTTTAAATAGGCAAAGCAGTCACACGATTCAAAATTCAAACTACAGAAAAAGCAGTGTTTACCTCGTGCACCAGCCCAGGCTTTACCCCCAGACAGACATCTGCCCTCCCCAGTCAGCCAGTGGGGAGTGGCTGTTCTCTCTCTCCTTTCCTTTCACTCCCTCCCTCCTTCCTTTTCTCTCCATCTCTCTACAGACAGATATAGTTACACAGGAGTTCCCCTAGTGGCTCAGCAGTTAACGAAGCCGACTAGAAACCATGAGGATGAGGGTTCGATCCCTGGCCTTGCTCGTTGGGTTAAGGATCCAGCGTTGCTGTGAGCTGTGGTGTAGGTCGCAGAAGCAGCTTGGATCTGACGTTGCTATGGTTGTGGTGTAG
Source organism: Catagonus wagneri (assembly GCA_004024745.2). Classification (NCBI taxonomy): domain Eukaryota; kingdom Metazoa; phylum Chordata; class Mammalia; order Artiodactyla; family Tayassuidae; genus Catagonus; species Catagonus wagneri. The sequence goes on from PVHT021183711.1 coordinate 729,784, forward strand.
ACAGGCAGCTATAGCTCCGATTCGACCTCTAGTCTGGGAATTTTCACATACCATGAGTGTGGCCTTAAAAAGCAAAAAAAAATTCAATGGAAATGAACCCCACTAGTACCCATGAGGATGCAGGTTCCATCCCTGGCCTCACTCAGTGGGTTAAGGATCTGGCATTTCTGCAAGCTGCAGGTGCAGGTACAGGTATAGCCCTTAAAAAGAGAGAGACAGAGAGAGTGAGCCAGAGGTGGTTATGAGAATACATATGCTTGTATGTATAGTTTTACACACACACACACACAACTATGGAGTACTTATTCTTTTTTTGGGGGGGGCTTTTGTCTTTTGAGGGTTGCACCTGTGGCATAGGGAGGTTCCCAGGCTAGGGGTCAAATCAGAGCTGTAGTTGCCAGCCTACACCACAGCCACAGCAATGAGGGATTTGAGCCATGTCTGCAACCTACACCGCAGCTCACGGCAACACTGAATCCTTAACCCACTGAGCGAGACCAGGGATCAAACCCGCGTCCTCATGGATACCAGTCGGGTTTGTTAAGCCCTGAGCCATGACGGGAAATACTGGAGTACTTTTTCTGTGCTATACGCTTTGGCTCGTAGCTATGCTCATAAATGATAGCTTTTATGCTGCTTCCTCTGTCATCATCAGCTTCATAATTGTCAGTGTCAACTACGGTTGATTGACTGAGCAGCTACCAGGTTCCCTGAAAATATTATCCCCATTTTATGGATGAGGAAGCTGAGGCTCAGGGAGGCTGTGTGGCTCGGCCTGGGCCACACAGTGTGCCGGTGGCAGAACCAGGAGTCAGGCTCTGGTTTTGGGCCTAAAGCCTGTGCTCACAGCCACTTGGCTTCTAACGACCTGGCCCCAGGCAAATGTCCCAAATTCCAGGCATGACAGGTGCACCAAGGCTGCCCTTTGGGGGCCCTGTGTCCTCTGGATGAGCACTAGAGAGGAATGTGTCTGCTCAGCCTCGCACGTGTCTGATGTGGCCTCACCTTCCCCGCAGGCGCCAGTGTCAGGCTGGAGGACCCTGAACCGGCAGACAGCCCCGGATGGTGCCCCAGAGTCCTGAGAGCTCAGCGAGGGAGTGGCAGGCCCAGAACCAGAATGCAGGGCCAGCCCACCTGCCCTGTCAGCCAGGGAATGTTTAATCGATGCTGGTGTGGAGCTGGTGTTCGCCTGCGCCTTTGCGGGGGCGCCCTGAGGCATCACCCTGGGTCCGAGGTGCTCTCATTAAACTTTGAGCTCCTGGAGGGCAGGTCCCCCCACAGCTCGTTCACCTCCAGGGTCCTATCCTCCACCTTAGGGCTCCCGGAACAAGGTTTGGACAGGTTGAACCAGAGCTTAAGAATTCTTCTACTCCGCTGACATTAGGCATTCCCGATTCAAATGACGTCTCATAAAATAGGAGCTCTTGGTGTGTTTAAATTCTGTGATGTGTTGTGTTCCCTTAAGAACAGGAGGCCCTGGACTTAGAATCAGGGACTTAAAGAAGTTATCTCTGGAGTTTCAGCCGTAACGAAACCGACTAGGAACCATGAGGACGAAGGTTCGATCCCTGGCCTCGCTCAGTGGGTTAAGGATCCAGCGTTGCCGTGAGCTGTGGTGTAGGTTGCAGACGCAGCTCAGATCCTGCGTTGCTGTGGCTGTGGTGTAGGCTGGCAGATGTAGCTCCGATTCAACCCCCAGCCTGGGGACATCCATATGCTGGGGTGCAGCCTTACAGAGCAAAAAGCAAAAGCAGAAAAAGAGGATGTGTTGAATGAATGCTTCCTTCAGCCGCTGGGTAAGGGAGACAACTCTTTCCCATTTTACAGATGAGGAAACCAAAGCACAGACAGGTAGGAGCTGCTTTCTCCAACCACAGTTGGACTCTGGAGCTACAGGCAGTGAAAGAGCTCAGAGTTGGGGCCCTGGAGCCAAACTGCCTGGGTTCAAAGCCTGGCTCGGCCACTTTCTAGCTGTGTGAGCTAAGGCCAGTCGCTTGAGTTCTCCAATCCTCAGTTTCCTGTCTGTAAAATGGAGGTGAGAGTGGTGGCTGCCTCGTGGGTCGCTGTAAGAATTAAATGACGTTGTTTCCGCAAAGTGATCAGCAGAGAGCACGGCAGCGGAAGATCAGCCCGCAGCAGCACCATCCACAACACTAGGAAGAAACAGGGGACGATCCAGTCGTCCCGATAAACTCCAGGCTCCGTCCACCACCCACCCGCACCCCGCCGGCTGGCCCTGAGCCAACCACAGTTGGGGAGCAAGCCAGGCCGAGCGATGGGTCCCCAAGACATCTGGGGTGTCGGGGTGCTGCATCCTGGAGGGGACCTGGCCCGGAGGCTCTGCTGCAAGCACCACATTCAGCCCTTGGGAACGGGCGTGGCCAGGCTGGCCTGTTGGGTCTGTGCTGGCCGCAGCCGCCCTGGCCCAGGCTGAGTAGGGAGCAGAGGGGGCTGCGGACCTGGCCTGGAGCCCAGGTTGGGGGACGGCAGTGAGGAGTGAGCTGAGAGGGAGGGCCGCTGCAGGAAGCCTGTCTCTGCCTCAGCTGACCCCATCCTGTTAGAGGTCAGAGTTCCAGAGGGTTCCGTACTCCGCTCTGGGGGGCTGGCTTCCTCGACCAGACCCATAGGGACCGGATGGCAGGGCTAGATGCCAGGGTGCCAACTTACCATGAGTCACGGGGTCTGTACCGCAGAGAAGAATAATCACGCGAACGGTCACCCTCCGGCGGGACAGAATCAAATTCTGGTTTGGCGCTTGGGTGCTGATTTCCAAGCTCTGCAATTAAGATCCCTTCTGGGGATTTGGGACAAGCTTCTGCAAAGACTTTGTGTGAAATGTTTCAAAGAATAGGGGTTTCGGTGCCAGATGGACCTCTGCCACTGACCATTCATGTGGCCTTAGACAAATAATGGCTTTTCTCAGCCTCGATCTCCTCATCTATAAAATGGGCATAAAGACAGCTCTTCCTCACGGCCGTGTTAAGTAAGAACGAGCATGTAAAATCCTTCCTTCCAGAAAATCCTCTTCCCAGCAAGAAGGACATCAGGTCAGCAGTTCCTCAGTTGTCCCCAAGTGGGCCGGGGGCATCCCCTCCGTGCTGTGTGCCCAGTGGTCCCTCCTTGTTTCCATCCTTCTTTTTTTCTTTTTTCCTTTTTCTTTCTTTTTAGGGCCACACCCATGGCATATGGAAATTCCCAGGCCGGGGGCCAATCAGAGCTACCGCTGCCGGCCTACATCACAGCCACAGCAACGCCAGATCCAAGCCATGGTCTTCAACCTATTCTGAAGCAGCACCAGATCCTTAACCCACTGATCAAGGCCGGGGATTGAACCCGCATCCTCACAGACAGTGCATTGGGTTCTTAACTCACTGAGCCACAATGCGAACTCCACCGTCACCCATCTTGATTAGAGGGATTTTCTGGGAAGCCAGATGGTCCTCGGAACATCGCGTGGCTTGTAGGGCTCGGTATTCATCCGACTTTGATTCAGTGCCTAGTGGGCGGGCTCTGCTTGGCCCTCCTTGCTGCCTCAGGGCCCAGGGTTAGGCCCGGCTCACGTCTAAAGTGGGATAGACACTTTTCAGATCCCGCGTGGCTGTGGCTCTGGCTGTGGCTGTGGTGTAGGCATTTCCATATGCCATGGGTGCGGCTCTAAAAAGCCAAAAAGAAAGGAAGGAAAGAAAGAAAGAAGAAAGGGGAAGTAAACCTGGAGTTGGACATGTTTTCCTCCGTGTCAGCCAGGGCCCAGCAGAGAGACAGGAATTCCCTTCTTTTTTTTTTTTTTTTTTTTTGCTATTTTAAGGTCGCACCCATGGCACATGGAGGTTCCCAGGCTAGGGGTCTAATCAGAGCTGCAGCTGCCGGCCTACACCACAGCCACAGCAACATGGGATCCGAGCCACATCTGCGACCCACACCACAGCTCACCGCAACGCTGGATCCTGAACTACTGAGCGAGGCCAGGGATCGAACTCGCATCCTCGTGGATCCTAGTTGGGTTTGTTAACCACTGAGCCACGAAGGGAACTCCCAGAGATGATTTGGGGAATTGGCTTCTGTGGCCGTGGGGTCCGGCCGGGCGGGTCTGAAATCCGCAGGGCAGGCCTGAGGCCGGAGACCCCGGCAGAGCCGCCAGCCGCCGCCACAACTTCCTCTTTCTCAGGAAACGCTCGGCGTGGCTCTTCCCGTCTTCGGCTGACATGGGACCATCTCTTCCACTTGGGGCAGACGGCCGTAGACCTGGCTGCAGGGACAGACGCGGTCACAGCGGCACGTGGGGAGCTTGAACTTGGCGGTGGTGGGAGAATTTACACCGTGGACACTGTCAAATGCTGCAAATCAGGGCCCCCCCAGGCCCGTTCCCCACCGACCCCCTGACGCCCTGCTCACCAGCACAGCGCTGGCTGTGAGACTCTCACGAGGGACCTGCTTAGACTGGGGGCTGGGGAGGTTCAAGGCTGGCTTCTCCCCTCCCCTGGGGTCCCACCGGACTGGGGGCCCCTGGTGGGAATGTCAGGGTGCACAGCAGAGCCGTGCTGACCTGGGTCGCCTTGGTCACCGCGCTGAGTTTCCTCATCTGAAATCTGGGGGGGAGTGGCAAGGACTGAGGGGAAAAGGTCAGCTTGGAAGTCAAGGAGTGCAGGGACTTCCCGTTGTGGCTCAGCGGTAGCGAAACTGACTAGCATCCATGAGGAAGTGGGTTCGATCCCTGGCCTCGCTCAGTGGGTTAAGGATCCGGCGTGGCTGTGGGCTGCGGTGTAGGTCGCAGATGCGGCTGGGATCTGGCGTTGCTGGGAGGTGACAGGAAGCAGGGAGAGCAGCTACCGAGAGGCCAGCAACTGAGATGGACGATGGCAGAAAAGAAGAGGAGTGGGTAGATTAGGGGTTTATTTATAAGCCCTGCTCCTGGGGCTTAGAGGCAAGAAAGAGGGGGTGGAAAAGGCCACTCAGGAAACTTGGGGACAGTGGTACACTGACAGGTGTGGGAGGGTGTGGGCATAGGTGTCAGAATGGGCCTTAAGAGTTCTGAATGGGGAGTTCCTGTCGTGGCTCAGCGGAAACGAATCTGACTAGGAGCCATGAGGTTGCAGGTTCAATCCCTGGCCTCGCTCAGTGGGTTAAGGATCCAGAGTTGCCATGAGCTGTGGCGTAGGTCACAGACGCAGCTCGGATCTGGCATGGCTATGGCTGCGGTGTAGTCCAGCAGCTGTAGCTGCGATTAGACCCCCTAGCCTGGGAACCTCCATATGCCGTGGGTGTGGCCCTAAAAAAGCAAAAAAAAAAAAAAAAGAGTTCCGAATGGGCTGTGAAAGCTGATTGCATTTCTTAAAAAAAAAAAGGATTTGCTATTAAAGTATAGTTGATTTACAATGTTCTATCGATTTCTGCTGTACAGCAAAGTGACCCAGTTTTACATGTATATGTGTATACTTTCTTTTTCTCATTTTATCTTCTACCGTATTCTGTCATAAGTGATTGGCTAGTGTGCAGCAGGACCTCATCGCTTATCAACTCCAAGTGTAATCGTTTGCATCTACCAACCCTAAACTCCCAGCCCATCCCACTCCCTCCACCATCCCCGCTGGCACCCACAAGTCTGTTCTCCATGTCCATGAATCTGTTTCTGTTTTGTGCCATATTTTAGATTCCACATGTAAGTGGTATCATCTGGTATTTGTCTTTCTCTTTCTGACTAACTTTACTTAGTATGAGAGTCTCTAATTGCATCCACATTTCTGTGAATGGCATTATTTCATTCTTTTTATGGCTGAGTAGTATTCCATTGTGTATATGTACCACATCTTCTTTTTTTTTGTTTTGCCTTTTGTCGTTTTAGGGCCGCAGTCACGCGGCATGTGGAGGTTCCCAGGCTAGGGGTCGAATTGGAGCTACAGCTGCCAGCCTACGCCAAAGCCACAGCAACGTGGGATCCGAGCCTCGTCTGCCACCTTCACCGCTGCTCACGGCAACACCAGATCGTGAGCTAGGCCAGGGATCGAACCCGCAGCCTCATGGTTCCTAGTCGGATTCGTTTCCGCTGCGCCACGACGGGAACTCCACTGTACCGCATCTTCTTCGTTCATCTGTCTGTGGACATTTGGGTTGTTTCCATGTCTTGGCTATTGTGAATATTGCTGCAGTGAACGTAGGGGGTGCATGTGTCTTTTTGAATGAAAGTTTTGTCTGGATATATGCCCAGGGGTGGGATTGCTGGATCATCTGGCAGTTATATATTTAGTTTTCTGATGAACCTCCATACTGTTTTCCATAGTGGTTGTACTGAATTCATCTCTTTTTGGGGCAGATAAAGGGGTGAGCCACCAGTCTGCCAGACAGCCTTGGACTATTGGCCACTGGCTTGAGATCAGGAAAAACCAACATGTCTCTTTGCTCTGCCTTCCTGAGTTCTAGCCTCTAATCCAGAGTTCACCTCAGGGTCCAAAAATAACTGTCAGAGCTCCAACCATCACATCTTCATCCCAGGTGTAAAGCAGCAGGATGAGATGTGCAAAGTATGCTTCCCCAGCTCAGTTTTCTGTCCCCTTTCTAATGAGCTTTCTGCAGAGCTCCTTTTACCAACTTCTCCTGTGGCTCACTGGGGAGAACTAGGTCACACACTGCACCTGGCTGCAAGGGAGGCTGGGAAATGTAGTCTTTGGTGAGGTTTATGTAAATCAGGGTTTTGTTAGATGGAAAGAAGGGAGGCAGTAATCTCTGCAATACTGTCTTTCTCCCACGGCTCTCCCACGCTCTGGCTTAACAGTCCTCTTGGGAGTTCCCGTCGTGGCGCAGTGGTTAACGAATCCGACTAGGAACCATGAGGTTGCGGGTTCGATCCCTGCCCTTGCTCAGTGGGTTAACGGTCCTGCGTTGCCGTGAGCTGTGATGTAGGTTGCAGACGCGGCTCGGATCCTGCGTTGCTGTGGCTGTGGCGCAGGCCAGTGGCCACAGCTCCGATTAGACCCCTAGCCTGGGAACCTCCACATGCCGTGGGTGCGGCCATAAACCCGCGGCCATAAAATGACAAAAAAAGGCAAAAAAAAAAAAAAAAAAAACAGTCCTCTTGGGTGGACATGTAAAATTCAGACGTCTTGCTAAGACAGGCAAGCCCTTCACCACCTGACTTCTACTGCCTGTCCCAGCTCTTCTTCCAAGGTGAGAGTCAGGTTGTGGTCACCCACTGTGTCCTCAATGCCCTGTCCAGGACCTGGCACCAAGCCAAGGTCAAAGTCTATGGAAGGAATAGGTGTTGAGGTGCTTCCTAGGACTGTGCACAGTCCCAGGTTATTAGTAACATATAAGAAGCAGGTCTGTTCACTGTCATGCAGTTGTCATCACGTCCCTGCGAGGTCCTTCTCTTGCAGGTGGAAGCAGCCAGAGGGCTCGGGGAGGTCAGGGTGGACAGCACTGAGCCATGCCCCCTTGACAGAGGACCTGCTGGCTAAAGGGTCCCAGAAGGAGACAGAGTTGAAAACAGCTCAGCTGCAGATAGCTCTAAATTGTAATGTGCTTTAGAAAGCAAATCAGGGAACGTTTTAATCTTTCTTTTTTTTTTTTTTCTTCTATTTTGGCCGCACTCACAGCATATAGAAGTTCCCAGGCCAGGAATCAAACCCAAGTCACAGCAGTTGCTGTGACAACGCCGGATCGTTAACCCACTGAGCCATAAAAGAACTTCAAGAAACGAATTTTTTTTTTTTGTCTTTTTAGGGCTGCTCGCATGGCATATGAAAGTTCCCAGGCTAGTGGTCAAATCGGAGTTGCGGCTGCCGACCTACACCACGGCCATAGCAACTGGAAATCTGAGCCAGGTCTGCAACCTACACCATAGCTCATGGCAATGCTGGTTCATTAACCCATTGAGTGAGGCCAGGGATCGAACCTGCGTCCTCATGGATACTAGTCGGATTCCTTTCCCCTGAGCCACGATGGGAACTCCCCTCTGCCCCTTCTTCCCTCCTTCCCTCCCTCCCTTCCTTTCTCCCCTCTTTCCCCTCCCTCCTTCCTTCTCTCTCTCTCTTTTTTCTTTTTTGTCTGCCCCCATAGCATATGGCAGTTCCCCAGCCCAGGATCCGACCGGCACCTCCGCAGAGACAAGCTGGATCATTAACCACTGTGCCACAGGGGGGACTCCCCCTCTGTCTTTTTTTAGGAATAATTCCACGCAGTCAAATGCACAGAACTTAAGTAACTGATGAGTTTCTCCAAATGTCTATACTCTGTAACTAACGCTCCCATCAAGATGCAGAGCCTGTCCAACGCTGGAACCCGCTCCCCTCCCACCCCTTTCTGCTCCCCGTCCCCCAAAGCAACCCTTGTTTGGCTTCCCATCCCCACGGGGCTGGCTTTAACTGTCTCCGAACTCCACACACATGCATTCAGGCTGGCTCTTCTGCTTCTTCTCGAACGGCGTGGGGAATGGGGTGCGTGTGCAGATGGGCTATGGTCAGGGGCAGTCAGCTTAGGGGATATTGTCTATACAGTATGTCCTTCAGGCCCGGCTCCCACAAGCAGGGCTGCGTGTCTGCATCTCATCTTCTGCCTCCCGCAGAGCACACAGCACACTGACCCGCTTTCCCTCTGGGAAGCGTCCCCTGACCCACCCGCAGCGTGTGCTCCCCTCGCCCAGAGCGTTCCTTCAACTCCCACCCCCCAGCACAGTCCTGATAAAATCACTGGTTAGGTTATTTTTTTTCTTCAACACCTGTGTGCCCCACAGAAGGAGAGGGGTGTGTGGTCACATCACGTGCCCAGGTGTGGCTTGCCCCAGGACTCGCACATGTTCAGCAAAGAGCAAAGTCACTTGTGATGAAACACAATGGAGGATAATGTGAGAATAAAATGTATGTGTGTGTGTGTGTGGGTGTGGGTGTGGGTGTGTGGTCGGTCACTTTGCTGTACAGCAGAAAACTGACAGAAACTGTAAACCAACTATGATGAAAAAAATAAAAATCATAAAAAAAGAAAACAGCGTGGCTGTGGCTGCGGCATAGGCCAGCTGCTGTAGCTCCAGTTTGACCCCTAGACTGGGAAACTCCATCTACTGTGGGTGTGACCCTAAAAAGCAAAAAAAAGAAAAAAGAAAAAGAAAGAAAAGAAAACAGTATGGAGTTTCCTTTAAAAACTAAAAATAGGAGTTCCCGTTGTGGCTCAGTGGTTAACAAATCCGACCAAGAACCGTGAGGATGCTGGTTCCATCCCTGGCCCTGCTCAGTGGATTAAGGATGCGGCGTTGCCATGAGCGGTGGTATAGGTCGCAGACGTGGCTCGGATCCCGCATTGCTGTGGCTGTGGTGAAGGTCGGTGGCTACAGCTCCTGTTAGACCCCTAGCCTGGGAACCTCCATATGCCGCGGGTGCGGCCCTAGGAAAAAGGAAAAAATATATATATATATAAAAACTAAAACTAAAACTACCCAATAATAAAAAAAAGATTCATTGAACAAGCGACTGTAGAAGAAAATGTGTGTGTGTGCGTGTGTGTGTGCGCGCGCGCTTGCTGGAGGAAGGGGGTCGCCTGTGGGAGAGAGGAGAAGGGAGTGTGGGTGAGTGTGGGCTGAGGAGCACGGAGGGCACAGAGGCGGTGAGACAGCACCCAGTGGGGTTTGCTGAGCCTGGCACTGACCCAGCGCTTGCTCCCTTTCGAACCTTACCAGCGTCCCCAAGGAAAGCATCTACATCGCTTTGTTTTATGGACACGGAAAGCGGTCTGGCGAGGTTCCGCGGCCTAACCCCCATACCAGGCTGACTTCTCTGCAGTTTTTTTTGTCTTTCTTTTCTTTCCTTTTTTTTTTTTTTTTTTTTTTAGGATTAGGGCCACACCTGTAGCATATGGAAGTTGCTGGGCTAGGGGTCAAATTGAAGATGCAGCTGCCAGCCTGCGCCACAGCCACAGCAACGCTGGATCCAAACCGCCTCTTCGACCTATGCTGCAGCTGCAGCAGCACTGGGTCCTCAGCCCACTGAGTGAGGCCAAGGTTTGAACTCGCATCCTCATGGACACCGTGCTGGGTTCTTAACCTGCTGAGCCACAACGGAACTCCTCCTCTGTACATTTTGGTTGAAGCAGCCACAAGCCTACCTGTGATCAGAGGCTGCGACGTGGACCCCACCTCTTGATGCGACAAGTACAAGGAATTCCAGAGCCGTGTTTTCAAACCACCATTGTACATAATCAGATTGAGGAAAATATCTAAAACTGTATTACATGCTTACAAGCAGGCACTGCGCAAAATCCACTAAACAGATCACATGATATAAAATGTACCTTTAGGGAGCCCCGTGGTGGCACAGTGGAAACGAACACGACTAGTATCCGTGAGGATTCAGGTTTGATCCCTGGCCTCACTCAGTGGGTCGGGGATCCTGCCTTGCTGTGAGCTGCAGTGTAGGTCACAGACATGGCTCGGCTCTGGTGTTGCTGTGGCTGTGGCGTAGGCTGGCGGCTGCAGCTCCGATTAGACCCCTAGCTTGGGAACTTCCATATTCCATAGGTGAGGCACTAAAAAGAAAAAAAAATTTTAAATGTACTTTTATATTTGACATTTTTTTGGCCATGTGCACAGCATGCAGAAGTTCCTGGGGCAGGCGTTGAACCAGTAACCACAGCAGTCACTAAACCACAGCAGGGACAATGCTGGATCCTTAACCCAATAAGCCACCAGGAAACTCCCTATATTTAAAATAAATAGAGTTCCTGCTCTGGCACAGTGAGTTAAGGATCTGGTGTGGCTGCTGCTGTGGCACACTTTGCAGATGCAGCTCAGATTCTATCCCTGGCCAAGGAATTCCATATGCCACGGGAGTAGCCAAAAAGAGAAAAACAAACAAATAAATAAATAAAATGAAATTGGAGTATAATCTGTATAGTCAACTACTTGCCGTACCCCTGAAACTAATGTAGTATTATAAATCAACTATACCTCAATAAAAATAAGCAAATAAATAAATGCAAAAATAAAGCCACACAGACAAAAGTCACGGGGGCTGCGCTTCCTCCCCTGGACACGCTGGTCACGGCGACACGGCGACACGGTGCCGGCCGCCCAGCCCGGCTCTGCAGGCCACCCCACCCCCTGATCAGGCACCTCTGCTTCCCTGTGCCGGACAGACTGCCCAGCTCTTTGCGAATCGGAGCCCTGAACCCCCGCCTGCATCTCCCGGCCCCTTTCCCTGCTGACGGCCGGGCTGGGCTCCCCGCACAGCTCCGGAAACCTCTGAAGGTCCTCGGTGCGTTTCTGCAGCGAGAAAACAGGTCAGCTGCCCAAGCTGGAGCTGCGGGCCACCCTCCAGGCCCAGAGGCGGGAGCGAAGGTCGTGAGCAGTCAGGGCTGCCCGATGACACTGAGTAGCCACTGGGCTTGGGGACAGAGCTGCCTTTGTCCTTGGCCTGCCAGGGTATGCCGCCCCTCGGAGGCTGGTGACAGGGCATTCCCTTGAAGGCAGGGGGACAGGGGTGCGGGCCGGAGCAGAGGGTTTCCCTGTTCTGAAAGTCGGGGAGGCAGCGAGATGTCAAGAGCCGCCTCTAGGTTACTTAGGCGACTAACTAGAGCCGCAGGCAGGCCAGTAACAACACGGAGTAGCCGCCCTCCGGATGAATCCAGGGAGAGGTGAGGACAGAGAATCGTGGAGCCACACTTAGGGACACCTGGGGGCATTTAGCCCAGCCTCCCTATTTTGCAGATGGAGAAACTGAGGTCCAGGGAGAGAAATGTCTTTCCCGAGGTCACACACACGAGTGGTTTCTGGGTTCCTGACCAGTCTGCCGCACACTGGGTCTGGACTACCCCACCGAGTCCACACTGTTTGAATTGTCTCCCTTTTATCTTAATTTTTGTCTTTTTAGGGCCACGCCCATGGCATATGGAGGTTCCCAGGCTAGGGGTCTAATCAGAGCTGTAGCTGCCGGCCTACGCCACAGCCACAACCACAGCAACGTGGGATCTGAGCTGCATCTGCGGCCTACACCACAACTCACAGCAACGCTGGATCCTTAACCCACTGAGCGAGGCCAGGGATCGAACCTGCATACTCACGGATGCTAGTCAAGTTTGTCAACCCCTGAGCCACGACGGGAACTCCCAACAATTTTATTTTAAAATGTCAATATTGTCTATATGTTGGATGTTATGCTATTCACAACTGAGTAAATTTAGGATAAAAAATTGAGAGAGTCAACTGAAAAGTATGCAAGGGAGTACACTGGGGTCCCTCCTCCAGTTTTTAAGGCTTACGTGAGCAAACATGTTTTGAGATCACGACTTGAAGGGCGGGTCTTCAGAAGCAGACCAGAGAAGGATGAGCTGCTTTTCCCAAAGCCCGTCGCTTAGGACGACGCTTTGCGCTTCTTCGTTTTAAAGCACCCGGATGATGCTTGTCATTGAGTGCCGAGGACACGTGTGATCGGTGGAGTGGGAGACTGAAGTCAGCCTGCCTGGGACAGGTCTGGCCCTCCGCGGTGCTGCAGGACCAGGGGCTGGCCGTTGGCCTTTGGATGGACAGGCAGGCTGGCCAGCAGGGCAAAGGGCAGCAGGCAGGCCAGGGGGCTGCCCTGAGATGGGCGGAGCTCCCGGAGGGCCCTGCTCTTCTCCGCAGGACTGGAGCCTGGTCCCAAATCTTGCTGCCAATAAGGGGGTGAGATGCTGATTTTTCCAAAGGGCAGAAGGGCAGACGTTTGGGAAGATTACCAGCAAGGGACACCCAGACCCCCAAATTCCGTCTCTGTAAGAGCACCAGCAGCCACCCGCTCCCTCTGTGCCAGGCTCCGCCCTGAATGCCTCCTGTATCTACTCCCCATACAGCGTGCGGGTGACAAGTCACTGGAAACCCACGCAGCCCGGCTCTGAGCCTCATGGTGTACTAGGTGTCGGTGTGAACACAGACCGGTCCAGACTCCAAAGGGTTGATCTGACCCTTTGTTCTTCTTCAGACCCCGCTCTGTGGTCTTGAGCCAGACGTTCGACCTCCGAGGCTCAGTTTTCTCATCAGCAGAAGGGTCCGGACAGTGGCGACTGCTCTGCCTGGAAGGACTCGGCCGTATCAGAAAAGTGGGTGCCTATATTTAGAAGGCTGAAATCTCAATTTTGAAGTGTCAATAAGATAACATAGGAGGCCAGACCACCCTTATTTTTGTGGCTTTTCTCCTTGGCCCTGTCGGGAGCACTGGCTGGCGTTTTCCATGCCGGAAGCAACCCCAGCCGCTGCTCGGTGCCTGAGCAGCCTTTCCTCCCAAACCCCAAATGCCGTAGCAGCTGCACCAGGGCTGACAGCCGTTTGGATGGTTCCCAGGTGGCCTCTTTTGGAAATTTATGGTGAGTGGGCAGGAACTGTGGTCCTGCAGCCTGGAGGGCGGGGCCCCGGTCTGCAGAGGTGGGGGTGCCGTGGGAGCGGTAGACGCCAGAGACATGGAGAGCGCCTGCAAAACACTGTGACACTTACTGTGTCATCTAAGGCAAGTAGCTTAACCTTTCTGAGCCTCATTCCTCCACTCAGCTGTACTCAAGGCTGGCCGCGGGGATGCAGGGGTGAGTCAAACAGGCCCTTCCCTACAGGTGCTCCAGTTTCATGGGCGAGGCAGCCCAGGAAACAGATGGTGACAGTGGAGTCCTTCCACAGCTGAGAGGCAGCGTGCCTGGACATCAGGAGGACTTCTTGGAGGAGGTGAGGTGGGGGCATCATTTTCCTCTTCTGTTAATTAATTGAGAGAAGGAAAATAACTAACATTTTAGAAAATCTCAGAGCGTAATTTTAAGCTATTTTGTTATAAACATTATACATGTTCCCGATGAAAATTTTCTAGAGAACAGAAAGGTATTAGCTGAAAAGTCTTCCTTTCTCACCCTGGGAAGGAACTAAGTAGCACCCACAGGTTCCTTGTAGCCTTTCAGGAATGTTCTATGTGTGCAGAAACCTGTGTGGGCAAAACATTCAGTAATAATAATAATAATAATAATAATAATAATAATAATAATAATGAGTTCCCCTCATGGCGCAGCGGAAACAAATCCAACTAGGAGCCATGAGGTTTCGGGTTCGATTCCTGGCCTCGCTCAGTGGGTTAAGGGTCTGGCATTGCCATGAGCTGTGGTGTAGGTCGCAGACGCTGCTCAGATCCTGCGTTGCTGTGGTTGTGCTGTAGGCCAGCAGCTGCAGCTCCGATTAGACCCCTAGCCTGGGAACTTCCATATGCTGTGAGTGCGGCCCTAGAAAAAGGCAAAAGACAAAAAAATAAAATAAAATTAAAAAAAAATAAGTAAATAAAAATAAAACAAGACATGAATGGATCTATTAAAAAAAAAAAAAACTAGGCCTAGGAGTTCCCTTGTGGCTCAGTGGGTTAAGTACCCAATGTTGTCACTGAAGTAGCTTGAGTTGCTGCTGTGGTGAGGGTTCGATCCCTGGCCCAGGAACTTTCACAAGCCTAAAGAAAGCAGAAAACAGAAAACGAAACAAAAAACCTAGGCCTAGAGAGCTTCAGCTAATGCATTGTTTTTATTTTATTTTATTTTATTTTTGGAGCCGCACATGCGGCATATGGAAGTTCCCAGTCTAGGGGTTTAATCAGAGCTACAACTGCTGGACTACATCACAGCCACGGCAATGCCGGATCCATAACTCACTGAGTGAGGCCAGGGACCGAACCCACATCCTCATGGATACTAGTTAGGTCATTACTGCTGAGCCACAACGGTAGCTCACAGCTAATGCATTGTTGATGGAGGTGGGATTTGAACCCACCCACCCGATCCTGGAACTCGCTTTTAGTGCCAGTCTATACTCATCGGAGGAGTTTACACAAACATCCGCAGTTATCCGGGTGATGGTCTCTGGGCTGGGGACTCAGGAGCCCTTTCACTCTCTTTTCTCCCCTGGGCTTTTTCTGTTCTGCATCTCTGTAAGTGCTTGATTTGTTTGTTTTTACAATGAGCAGATCATGCTCTTGTAATCGGAGAGAAACTGTAATGATTTTAGATGATGGCATGTTACATGTTGAGGGAAAAGAGCTGAACACAAGATTCCAGGTGCAGCTTGATCCCGACCGTGTAGAAAAGTGTACAGAAAACTCCCAAGGGGACTGTTGACCAATGTAGCCATAAGGCTTGTCTCTGAGGGCGGAATCAGGTGATGCCATTTACGATTTTTCACATGGATTTGGTGTCTTTCTAGTTTTTCCAACTTTATTTTGACAACAAACAAGTATCACTTTTATATTCAGAGAGAAAGTGATTCTGAAAAATGGCAGGCGTTCCTCTCGTGGCTTAGCGGTAACGAGTCCGACAGCATCCACGAGGATTCGGGTTCGATCCCCGACCTCGCTCAGTGGGTTAAGGACCCGGTGTGGCTGTGGCTGTGGTGTAGGCCAGCAGCTGTAGCTCCTATTCAACCCCTAGCCTGGGCACTTCCATATGCCAGAGGTGTGGCCCTGAAAAGAAAAAAAAAAATAGAATGGAGATATTTGATGCCCAGAGAGGTTAAACCAACTTGCCTAAAGCCACGTAATCAGGAGGACACTGGACGAGGGAGCACTGTCAGCTTCTGCACCCGTGTGCCCGGCCCACGCCCCCCCTCCCTGCTCTGCGTTCTGATTTCCAGGAGGGCTGATCCTCGCCGATGAGCAAAGGGCTTTCTGTGAAGGAGCTGGGCCGCAGTTTCTGCCCTCCGGCACCAAATGGCCAGGATGTCAGTCCCAGTCCTGCTGCAGGCTAGCAGGGTGACCCTGAGCAAGCTTCCGAGCCTCTGTGCCCCCGCCCAGGGTTCGCGTCTGTGGAACGGGGACAGTCGTACCACCCTACTTGTGTGAGTGCCTTAAGTGGCCTGCGCCTGGTCCGGACTGTTTATGCTGTTTGCTGATTAAAGGAAATTGAGGTTCTTAGCGGGTCAGCTGAGCTGCTAGGCAGAGCGGGCCACCCTGACCCATCACGGCAGAGGCTGCTGGACTTGGCACTGTGTGGTGGCACCCAGGACCCCCCCTTTCTTTTTTCGCTTTTTAGTGTTGCACCTAAGGCCCTGCGGTATGGAAGGTCCCGGGCTAGGGGCTGAATGAGAACTGCCGCCACCGGCCTACACCACAACCACAGCAACGCCAGATCCCAGCCACGTCTGTGACCCACACCGCAGCTCATGGCAACACTGGACCCTTAACCCACTGAGCAAGGCCAGGGATCGAACCCGAGTCCTCGTGGATACTAGTCAGATTCACTACCACTGAGCCACGGCGGGAACTCCCGCCTCCCCTCCTGAAGTGGACCTTGAGTCCCTTGACCTGCCTGGACGTCTCTTTAGCGCCCTCCCTCTGCCTGACCCACTGTTGGGGCTGGAGCCCCCGTACGCCCACGTGCTCTGATTTCAAATGACCCTCCTCGCCCAGGACAGGCCTGGGGACGTTTGCTGCTGTGGCCAGGACGGCCAGAGAGCTGGCTAAACCCATAATGATGATATGGCAGGGTCGGAGCGGCCAGACTAATTCTGTTCGGGGGCGTCTAGAAGCTTCCTGCGGGTGGTGCCGTTTCGACAGAGTTGTGAGAGCTGGGCTGGAGTCTGACAAGAGAGCCCAGGAAAGTCTGCTGGGCGGCGGAAGGGGCAGCATGTGCCAAGCTGGAGAGGGCGGAGGACGCTGCGTCTGACCCCACGGCCACCTCTGCTTTGGCAGGACACCCCGGGCTGGCCCGACCCAACCCTGACAGCCGCTGCCAGGAAAACAGGTCAGAGCGGCACGGACCCTGGAGGCTTTGCACGCGAGCTGGGCTGGGACACACAGCCCGGGCAAGAAGAGGGCGGGTGGACTGGGCTGGCCCCCCAGCCTCCTTGCGGCTGCCACCCCCACCCTGACGTCCAGGCCACCCAGAAGCCGTGGCTGGCCACCCGACGGGGAGCGGGAGGGCTGCCTCCTGGCCCGCAGCGTGGGTGGGAGCCCCAGCCCTGCCCCACAGCCCCGACGCAGCTCCACCCAGCCACCGGCCCCAGCCTCCCGTGGGCTGGATCAGCCCCTTTCCGGAGGTGGGACCCGGCCAGGGCAGCACCCCTCTGAGCCTCTTTGCCCGCAACTCTCCAGTAAGCTTCCCGGGAGACGATGTTTGCGAACGTGCCTTTAGCCGTGAGAAGCTCAGATGCCAGGGACTCTGACTGCACGCTGCTGTTAGCGGTGCTTTGCTGTGCTCGACACATGGGAGACCTCCGTTCGGGGCAAGAAGTCCCACAGAGCCGGATCTGAATGCCAGCTCTGCTTCTGCGCAGCTGCGCGTCTGGACAGAGCACTTCTCTGAACCTCAGTTTCCCTGTCTGCAGTTTTCCTCTGCGCTGGGGGTGGCCACCACCTCCGGGAAAGGCCAGGGTCAGCAGGAGGGCAGGGCCCGGCTGGGGCAGCTCCGAAGTCAGGAGCAGCATCCTCATGAACCAAGTCCAGGCCGCTGCCCTGCCCGCCTGACCCCCGCCCCCACCCCCCACCCTGCCACCCAACCCTGAAGCGCTCTATCTGCCGTAACCCCTCACCCATGTGTGAACCCTCGCTGTTGACAAGGCGTTTCACCTAAAGGATGACGTCATCATCCCTTACACAAACAGCCCTGTTCGGCCGCAGCCGTGGGCAGGCTCCAGGCCGGGGGAGACGGCCAGCCAGCTGCAGCCAGTGCCTTCCACCACGACGCAGGAATGAAGGTTGGGGATGTGGGGAGGGATCAGGCAAGGCTTTCCTGAGGCCTTTGAGGGCCCCACAGCCAGGGCTTCTGCCCCTTGGACCACTTTTTTCTTTGGTCTTTTTAGGGCCGCACCAGCGGCATATAGAGGTTCCCAGACTAGGTGTCTAATCGGAACCATAGCTGCCGGCCTGCACCACAGCCACAGCCACAGCAACGCAAGATCCGAGCCGCATCTGCAACCTACACCACAGCTCGCGGCAACGCTGGATCCTTAACCCACTGAGCGAGGCCAGGGATCGAACCTGCGTCCTCATGGATGCTAATCAGATTCGTTTCCGCTGAGCCACGACAGGAACTCCTCACGTTTTTTTTTTTATCATGCGGAACTTCCCAGGCCAGGGATCAAACCTGTGCCACAGCAATGACCTGAGCCGCAGCAGGGACAATGCCAGATCCTTAACCTCTAGGCCATCAGGAAGCTCTCCCTTGGACTACTTCTTAAGTCCAGGGACACTGTTGGCCCCCAGTGCCCAACACACTGGGGTCTGGTGTTTGGGGTTCGGGAGGGCCCGGGGGCATTCTCGGAGTGAGAGCGTGGATGAAAAGGGACGGAGAACACTTCAGCATCTTTACATCAGACTCAGAAATCTTCTCAGAGAGAGCACTTGGTTCTGGGAAGTTATTTAGTCGAGGCTCTTAGGCGGGTAATGGACGAGTGAGGGACCGATTGGTGAGTGAGGGTGGACAGGTCCCCTTCTCACTCAGGAGGTGTCTTCTCCCCGGTCTGGACAGCCCAAGGGCAGGCAAGGCCTGGTGGCTGGAGCCCTCGCTGTGCTCTGCGGCCTCGGGCCATCCAGGGACCACTGGGCCTCAGTCTTCCCATCCGTGAGATGGGGCCGTGACAGCAGTGGGCCCGAGGCGTGCACAGCGCCGTGTGGGGCGGGAGTGAGCAGACAGCAAGGCTGCGCTCCTGCAGGCCGTGGCTCTGTGTGCCCTGCTCTCCTGAGACCCAGGCTCGGCGGGCAGAGCGCTGCAGGAGCAGGGAGGTCCCGAGCAGGCAGCCCCCTTCATTCATGCTCCCGGGGGCCCTGATGCCAGCCGTGCTGCCTCCTGACTCCCTCCTTAGTTATCGTGTCTGCCCCATGCCCAGTGCCATCCGTCTGCCTGAATGCACTCATTCAGGCCCCGTAAAATGGGGTGACAGTGATCCATGTCAGACACGAGGAGACCCCGCTTTGTTTCGCAGGGGCCTCCCAACCAAACAGGCACCAGGAGGGAAGGCTGGGCTCCTGGGGGCCAGCTGGGCTGTGTCCCCCAGAAAGCCTGGCAGAGCCTGGGCCAGCCTTTCCTTACAGGGAAGGTGAGAGAGAGAGACAGACAGAAATCGGAAGACAGACAGACCCCGGGAGAGAGATGGAGGCTGGAAGGCCCACGGACAAGGCCAGACACAGAGAGAGATGGGGGGGCATCTTGGGAGAGGCAGCTGGAGAAAGCTGCCTGGGCGCCAGGGCCCCCGGGCCTGGGCAGCCCTGCTGGAGCACAGAAGCCTGGGAGGGAGCAGGAGAGGGAAGCCCCCGCAGCAAACCAGCAGTCCCCTCCCCGCTGTCCCCAGCAGTGGCCACCCATGCACGCTCCCTCAATCGCCAGCAAACACACATGTGCCCACTGACACCCCTCCATGCGCACCACTCACACAGTCACACACTGTCATCATCACTGACCAATACTCGTGATGGCACGTGTGCCCACATACCACTCAGCCACACGCAGCATGGCTGGCACAACCCAGGGGCTCCCGGTCTGCCGGGGCGGGAGAGCAGACCGGGCACCCAGACACATGCCTGGGACCCTGTCCTCTGAGGCTGCCAATGCCACGGCTCACAAACTTCCCTGAAGCTCCCGGCGGGGCCCTGGAACCTTCTAGAACTTCGGCAGTATGGGCTTTTCCCCGCAGGGGCTGCGGAACCCCTGCTTCAGAACTGATTCCGCCTGCCCTGCACTTATTCCACAACCCCGAGGGCAGCTGGGGCCCGGCCCCCCGAGACCCTCTACCAGGGGGTTCTGTGTTGGGCCACCTTGCTGCCTCATTGGTCCTGGTGTGACGCTCAGCTTCCGGTTCAGGTTGAACATGGAAAATCCACTCCCTCCCGGCATCGTGGTCAGAGCAGGGCTCGAGGGTGGGGGAGGGGCTGACAGAAGGTGCTTCCCAGGACAGCGGCACAGACGTGGCCAAAGGCGCAGGGCCACCACCCCCGCTGAGGACGTCCAGATGTGATGTCACAAACCGTTTTCCTACATTTATTTAACTGTATTTTTAAATGTAGATACAACCTAAAATTTATCACTTTCAGGTACTGCAGGAGTTCCTGTCATGGCTCAGCAGTTCACGAACCCGACTAGTATCCACAAGGACGCAGGTTCGATCCCTGGCCTCACTCAGTGGGCTAAGGATCTGGCATGGCCATGAGCTGTGGTGTGGGTTGCAGAAGAGGCTAGGATCCTGCATTGCTGTGGCTGCGGTTTAGGCCGGCAGCTACGGTTCTGATTCGACCCCTAGCCTGGGAACCTCCATATGCCACAGATGGGGCCCTAAAAAGACAAGAAATGAAGTGAAATGAAATAAAGTACTGTATACATATTCACAGCATTGTGTAACCATCTCCACTATCTAATTCTAGAACATTTTCATCACCCTTGCGAGGAACCTTGTACCCATGAGCCGTCACCCACGTTCCTCCCTCCCCAGCCCCTGGCTACCACCGCCTACTTCCCTGTTTCTATCGATCTGCCTACTTTGGACACGTGGCTGATAAACGGAATCTCATAGTGCGTGACCTTTTGCATTTGGCTTCTTTCACTTAGCATCATGTTTCTGAGGTTTCTGCATGGTTGTAAGTATTAGGACCTCATTCCTTTTTTTTTTTTTTTTTTCTTTTGGCTGTAGCATCGCCTTGATGTGGGAATCTCAGTTTCTTTTTTTTTTTTTTGCCTTTTTATGTAGAGCCGCACCCACGGCATATGGAGGTTCCCAGGCTAGGGGTCTAACAGGAGCTGTAGCTGCCGGCCTTCACCACAGCCACAGCAACGCGGGATCCAAGCCGCGTCTACGACCTTCACCACAGCTCACAGCAACGCCGGATCATTAATCCACTGAGCAAGGCCAGGGATCGAACCCGCAACCTCATGGTTCTTAGTTGGATTCGTTAACCACTGAGCCACGAAGGGAACTCCGGAATCTCAGTTTCAAGACCAGTGATTGCAAATGGCCACAGTGCTGAAAGCAGAGTCTTAACCACTAGACCACCAGGGAACTCCGCAAGGCTTCATTCCTTTTTAACATGGAGTGATATTCCATCGCAGGGCTGTGTCACATTTTGTCTACTCGTTCATCTGGCAAGGACTGCTTGGGTTGTTTCAAGCAAACTTTTAAGATACGCTGTTCAAAAGTTATTTCGGAAATATCAGTAAGCAGTTGACAACCCTCCTTTCCTGTTATAGTCCTGAGGTTAAGTCCTTTCTACATTTATTTTATTTATTTTTTTCTGTTTACTGTCCCACCTGTGGCATAGGAAAATTTCCAGGTTAGAGGGTCAAATCAGAGCTGCAGCCGCTGGCCCACATCACAGCCCGGGCAACACAGGATCCAAGCTGAATCTGTGACCTATGCTGCAGCTTGCAGCAACGCTGGATCCTTAACCTACTGAGTGAGGCCAGGGATCGAACCCGCATCCTCATGGATACTAGTCGGGTTTGTTACCCGCTGAGCCACAACGGGAACTTCCTTGATGAGAGTCTTAAGCAAAATGCCTTTGGTGGGGAGAAACAGACTTGCGGGCGCTAAACAGACCTCTGAAACTTTCCTCTTCTCCCGAGCCGGATGCCGTAGGGCTGACGGCCTGGCAGGTCTTGTTCTGCTGTGACATTCCTGGTAGCAGGTGTCGGTGCCTTTCCTTTTCATTAGGGTTCCACTGCCACCGTGTCTCAGGAATCTGCATTTGGGTGGAAAAGGCGATTCCTAGCTGGTGGGGAAGTCGGCATTCTTTGGGCCCATCCTCCCTGCCCTGGGGGCGGCTCTGGGCTGGGAGGCTGGGAGGCTGGGCAGAGGACAGGTGATGACAGCCACTGAGTCACCAGATGTGGGGACGTCAAGCCTGCTGGTTTCACCTGTGGGCCTCGTTCCCTGCTTTGAGTCTTGTTGACTCAGAAGAGCAAGAAAAGACTGTGGTCAGCTGCAAACTGCAGTGCACAGATAAGCTTAGGTGGCAGGCATCTGGAAACGGGCTCAGCGTGGGGCGGTGGGAAGGCAGTAATGAAAGTGGCTCTCCTGAGTGCGCTGGCAATTCCATGTACATGGACTTTATTATAACAGTAATACAATAAAGCAAATCGCAAATTTTAAAATAGGAAAAGAAAAAATTCACCTCTAATCGCACCTCAACAGGAGCACACTTGTTCACATTTTGATGAACTTTCAGTGTGCCTGAGAAGAAAAAAAGACTTAAAAAAACGCTTTAGGCGTTCCCATTGTGGCAAAGTGGAAACAAATCCGACTAGTATCCATGAGGATGCGGGTTGGATCCCTGGCCTCACTTAGTGGGTCAGGGATCCGGCATTGCTGTGAGCTGTGGGGTAGGTCACGGAGGCAGCTCGGATCCCCAGTTGCTGTGGCTGTAGTGTAGGCCGGCAGCTGTAGCTCTGATTAGACCCCTAGAGTGGGAACCTCCACGTGCCACGGGTGCGGCCCTAAAAAACGACAAAAGACAAAAAGAAGCAAAACAAACAAACAAACAACACAAATTTCCCAATCTGATTTAAAAATAGTCAAAGAGGAGTTTCCTTGTGGCACAAAGGGTTAAGGATCTGGCATTGTCACTGCAGTGGCCCAGGTCATGGCTGTGGCATGGGTTTGA
Source organism: Catagonus wagneri (assembly GCA_004024745.2). Taxonomy (NCBI): domain Eukaryota; kingdom Metazoa; phylum Chordata; class Mammalia; order Artiodactyla; family Tayassuidae; genus Catagonus; species Catagonus wagneri. Next base: position 752,328 of record PVHT021183711.1, read on the forward strand.
TCCCCGGCTCAGGAACTTCAACATGCCTCAGACTTGGCTGGAAAAAAAAAAAAGTAGGCAAAGGGCTTGAACTGACTTTGGTAGGTCTGATCTGAGGGTCTCAGCAGGCTCTGCGCACCCCGGCTTTTCCAGAAATGGAGGCTCCTCCAAGGAGGAGGAGGCTGGCAAGAAGGATGCCTGGACTTTTCTGGCAAGCTGAGCGCTCCTTATCCCCTGGGGTGATGGGCTAGAGGCTGTGAAAGAAGAGTAAGAGTCTGGAGAGAGCTGGTGGGTTCCTCTGCCTGCTTCCCTTGGTGGCCCTGGCCGCGCACTTCCCTGGAGTGTTCCCAGCCATCTGCCCACTGCCAGCCGGGGGCATGGCATCAGCCCCAGGATCTGAGCGGGGATCGGCAGAGCCCAGTGGCCACCTCAGCCTCCCTGCACGCGGGGCGCTGGCTCCCTGGGAAACCACCTCCTCGAGAGCAGGGAGACCAGACAGGGCCCCAAGTTGGGGCAAATGAGAAGAGGCTCGGAGTTTCCGCCGTGGCACAGCAGAAACAAATCCAACTAGGAACCATGAGGTTGCAGGTTCGATCCCTGGCCTTGCTCAGTGGGTTAAGGATCCGGCATTGCTGTGAGCTGTGGTGTAGGTTGCAGATGCGGCTCAAATCCCGCATTGCTGTGGCTGTGGTGTAGGCCGGCAGCTATAGCTCCTATTAGACCCCTAGCCTGGGAACCTCCATATGCCGCGGGTGTGGCCCTAAAAAGACAAAAAGCCAAAAAAAAAAAAAAAAGAGAGAGAGAGAGAGAGAAGGAACTCATTGACGTGGGCGGGGTCCTTTCCCAGTCCCTTCCAGGCACCAGCACCACAGGTTGAAGTGGAAAGAAGGGCTTCTTTCTTGGGTCTGATGTCAAGAAAGTGCAGGTGTTTTTGCAGCGCTGGTTTGGGATGGTCAGTCCTACGAGTGGCCGGCCGGTGGCAGCTGTAGCAGCAGGAGCAGGAGGGACGATGACTAGAAATAATAATACTGGGACTTCCCTGGTGGCTAACAATCCAGTCTTGTCGCTGCTATGGCGCAGGTTTGGTCCCTTCCTCTCTCCTGCTCACGCCCTGGCGTAAGCGACACCTCCTCTAGGAAGGCTCCCCTGGGTGGCCCTAAGTCTGCTTCCTCCTCTAGACAATTCCAGAATCTTACGCAAACTCCTGCTAGGGCGGCCGTCACGGTGACTCCCAAGTACAGTGGAAAGATGTGGGGCAGGCCCGCTTGGATTTGAATCTGGCTTTGCCGGTCCTGTGAGACCCTGGGTATCACCTCACCCCTCTGAGCGTGGCTCTCTCATCACGACAGTGGTGGCACTCGTATCTGCCCTGCCAGGGCGGCTGTCACAAAGGGCCACAGACTGGGGCTTAAATAGCAGAAACTTACTTGCTCACGGTTTTGGAAGCTGGAAGTCCAAGATCAAGGTGAGGGCAGGGTTGTTCTTTCTGCAGCCTCTTGGCCGTCTTCTCCCTGTGTCTCCATATCACCTCATCTCTAGGTCTGTCTGGGTCCTAAGCCCCCCCACATTATGAGGATACCAGCCCTACTGGCTTGGGGCCCACCTTAGCGACGTTATCTTAACTTGACCTCTTTATAGGCCGGTCTCCATGTACAGTCACGTTCCATATGGACTTCAGCCCTCGGCACTGCCCCTAACCTTACCCTTGAATTCTCAATATAGTGCTTCTGATAAGGGCTTTCCCAGCCTCGGCTTGCACACCTCCAGGAACAGGGAACTCTGCACCTCCCCAGGCAGTGTGTGGTGAATAGTGGCTTCTAGCAGGTGCTTGCCATCCTTCTGAGCAGCCCAACGTGGCCTGGCCTGGAGGCTAGTCCCTCTGATCATGGAGAAATGGAGAGGGCTGTTTCACAGCCCCCTTCTTTTTTCTTTCCCCCAAAGGGCCATACCCTTGGCATATGAAAGTTTCCAGGCTAGGGGTCGAACTGGAACTGGCTACGCCAGAGCCACAGCCACGCCAGATCTGAGCCACACCTGCAACCTGCACTGCAGCTTGTGGCAATGCCAGGTCCTTAACCCACAGAGTGAGGTCAGGGATCGAACCTGAATCTTCATGGATGCTCGTCGGGTTCTTAACCCACTGAGCCATGATGAGAGAGAACTCCCCATCTCACAGTCTCGAACAATTCAAAACAGGTTGGTTTCTCTGTGAACAGTGAGGGAGCTTGCTTGTTTTGGAAGACAAGTTCAAAGGCGGATTCCTATTGGTGGCGTTCTCTGTGTTTTGTTATCTGCCTTGAGCAGAAGAGCTCCGGAGAACCCACACAGCGTGCGCACACAGCCTGTTTGCACAGATAAATGTCGTCTGTACCCAGAGAAGGTTACAAAAAAGCCACCTTGGAGGGGGGATGGTTTTAGGGGCGGCCACTGCAAAACTGAAAATTATTTTCGTCCCCACCCAAAGGAGTTGGACGGTTCTTGCGTTACTCCAGCCAGTTGGCAATAGGATGCCACTCGGGACATTCAGATAAAGTCTTACATGATTTAGTTTGGCTTTAAAAATCCATTTTCAGAGCTCCACAAATGAAGCAATTGTGCTTTTTTTTTTAAAACCCTGATACCATTCTATTTTTTCTTAAAATTTTTTTCATGTTACAAACATAATACATGTTTTTTAAATAGCTAATACAACATAAAGACAGAGAAAGTGAAAATTACCTTTAACTCCGTCTCCCACTTCACTGTTAACATTCTGAGGCATTTCTTGCATGTCTGTCTTTCTCTTTCTCTCTCTCTTCTCCTCCTCCCTGCCTCTCATCACAGGATACAAAAAAATTTTTTTTTTTAGCTTTTGTTAAGGCCACACGTGTAGCATATAGAAGTTCCCAGGCTAGGGGTCGAATCGGAGCTGCAGCTGCTGGCCTACGACACAGCTGCACTGACGCAGGATGCGAGCCGCGTCTGCAACCTATACCACAGCTCACAGCAACACCAGGTCCTTAACCCACTGAGCGAGGCCAGGGATCGAACTTGTGTTCTCATGGGTGCTAGTCAGATGTGTTAACTGCTGAGTCACCACGGGAACTTCAAAGGATACAAAAAATTCTTAAAAAAACAAACAAAACAGGTTGCATTGTATATCTTGGACACACTAGGTCTGATGGATAGAGCAGTGAATGAGACAGAAAAGGGCCCACCCTCTTGGAGCTCAATCTAGAGGGAAGACAAAAAATAAACATACAAATGAACTTTCAGGCTGTTTCCAATTTTCCTCGGTTACAAACAACACCGCATTGAGCATTCTTATAACCAAGTGTCTGAATACACACATGCCGATTGAATTAGGATAACTTTCAAAAAGCGGAATTTATGAGAAAGGATGTTCTTTGTTACATATATATAAAAAAAACAACCCTGGAGTTACCGTCATGGTTCAGTGGTTAATGAATCTGACTAGGAACCATGAGGTTGCGGGTTCGATCCCTGGCCTCGCTCAGCTATTAGCAAATCGCCTCTAAATGGAGGAGGTGGCCTGTCTGGGGCCACACACAGAGTGTCTTCCTGGAAGATGGAAGCCAGCAGAGGCAGCCCTCTCGCAGCTGGCACGGCCCCCCCCAGGCCGGAGGGGCGGGCGGCTGCGTGGAGCGGAGAACAGAGCCACATTGTGACACATGGCACAGGACGCGGGGGCAGACAGAAGGCCCGATGTGTCCAGGGCAGGCAGGCGGGAGCTCAGACTCTCTCACTGGGTCCTCAGTCTCCAGGCCAAGCGTGTGGCCAGGAAGAAGCAGGTCTTTATTATGAGGAGGCCCCGGCACGGCCTGAAACAGAGGCCCCTCTGGGTTGGCCATCTGCGACCTTCCCGAGGCTTCAAGAGGCCGGGGGTGGGGCCTGGACGCAGAGCCGCAGGTGCGTGTGGACAAGGCGAGTCTACACGTGCAGGCCATGACGGGGCGGGGGGGGGCCCTCCTGCATGCAAGGTGCTGGCGTGATGGGTGCTGGCCGAGGAAGGACCGCTGCGCTCCTGGGCTCGGCTGCTCCTCAACAGCCCCGCGGGCGCGGCCCTTAGTACCCCCCCCCCACCCCGCAGATGAGGAAACTGACGGTCAGAGAGCCTCTGTGACGCGGCCACGTTCACGGCTGGAACAGGGATGGAACCCAGGTCTGTCTGAACCCTGTGCCTGTGTATTTTACCAGCATGGGGTGTGTGTGCGTGCGCGTGTGCGTGTGAGTGTGAGTGAGTGTGTGTGTGAGTGTGTGTGAGAGTGTGTGTGTGGTCTGGTTGCTCCAGGGCACATTCAGCTCAGAAGTTTGACTGGGTCAGGACGCGCAGGGTGAGGGTACTGGCAGCAGCTGTTGGGGAGGAGAACCCACAAGGTGCCCGTGCCAGAGACCAGAGCAGCGCCCGCTCCTCAGGCTGGGGCATTTCCTTCCTGGGGTCAGGGGCTCGGGGTCAGTCTCTGGAAGGCTGGTGGGCATGAACGGAGCAGGGCACTGAGAGAGTGGGGGGGGGAGAAGAAGGAGGGGGGGGGGGGGGGGGGGGGGGGGGGGCTGCCGCACCTCCCCGCTAAGCAGCCCCACCTGCCTGGGATCCGAGGATGGGCTGCGCTAACCTCACTCGGCCACCACTGCCGGACACTCCCACCCCATCCTCCCCTGTGTGGTCCCCAGGGAGTCCCGCAGTCAGATCTCCCGCCCTTCCCCTTGTTTAGCTCCTCCTGGGGACAAATTCCAAGGCCACTGGCCCGCCCCTCGTCTCCCTCACCTCCTGCCTCCCGACTTTGGACTCGGCACCCTCGCCAAGCTCTCCGAGCGCCCCGGACCGGCCTCCTGCGGTGCGCCTGCGGTGGCCCTGCCAGCTGGGCCTGGCTGCCCGGCGGGAGGGCCCTCTCCGCCTCCGCGGCTCCCGTGGACCCTGCCCGGACTCCGGGCCCTTGCACGTCCCCTGCCCAGGCCTGGTCACAGCGCAGCCGGTGACTCGGCTGTCCCTCTCAAGGGGAGGGTGGGGGAGGGCCCCTTACTCCGGCTCTGGAGAAATCACTCTGGCCTGCAGCAGCCGCCCTTAAGCTTACAGATTCTGCCGGCCCGGAATGTGGGCTTCCTGGGGCCTCAGCTGTCCCCCGGGAGCCTCCTTCCCTCCCCACATAGTCCCTCCTCTGGGGTACCTCAGGCCCAGAGTGAGCCCCCTAAAGATGGAGGCGGTGGAGGGGTGATCCACTGCTTGGTGGGGGCCCCACAAGGAGGGTCCATGGGACTGCGATCCCTTAGGAGGATTTAGGGTCGGAAGTTCCTGTCGTGGCGCAGTGGAAACAAATCCTACTAAGAACCATGAGGAGGCAGATTCGATCCCTGACCTTGCTCAGTGGATTAAGGATCCGCCGTTGCTGTGAGCTGCGGTGTAGGTCGCAGACGCCACTCGGATCCTGTGTTGCTGTGACTGTGGTATAAGCCAGCTGCTGTAGCTCTGATTCAACCCCTAGCCTGGGAACCTCCACATGTCATAGGCGCTGCCCTAAAAAGAAAAAGAAAAAGATAGGGTGGAGTCCCCAGAAGGTTTTCAGGAGATTTCTGCTGCGTGTTAAGCCCACGTAGTCCTGTGACAGCTTCCTGAAGAGGAAAGGGAGGCTCAGGACTTGATCAAGGCCCTCAGCTCCAGGGACCCCAGTTCCGCTGCACGTCACTGCCCCCTAGTGAGCACAGGCCGGATGTCCAGGAGCTCGAGGGCTGAGAACCCGCATTGCCCTGGGAGCTGGCCCTGCCTCTCCCAGGTCAGCTGGCAAACTCTCGAACCTCGGCAGGTTCCAGCACAGAGTGCGGGTCAGCACATGCCTATGTCATCGGGCTCTGTCATCCTGGTGACCCCCCAACAGTGATGTCGTTAGAGATCTCTGAAGTCACTAGGGGGCAGTGTGGTACAGACTGGATCTGCCGCCGGCTGAGTGGCCGCAGGGTGACCAGATGACCACGGGGTTAAATTCACTGTGATTTCTTTGGGGAAGCCATCAATGACCCCCGTGGTTCCCAGGATAAAGGCCACAGTTTTGCAGGGCCTTGCGAGGCCCCTCCCTGTCTGTAGGACTTCAAGACCCCTTCCAGGAGACTGAACTCAAAACCTCTGGCCAAGACAAGAACAACCAGACTCTTGTCATCACCACACCCATCTCATTGTAACGGCACCTTCCCACCTTGAGCAACCCGGCTGCACCCTCCTGCCCCTACTAGGAAAGGCATGTGGCCAGCCCCTCACCCCGCCCTCACCCCGCCCTCAGTGCCGCAACCAACCATCAGATCAGCAGGTGTACCTCTCCTCTCTCCCTGGGGATAAAAACAGACAGGATCAGGTGTCTGGGGGTCGGCTCTCCCTGATTGTCCCACTCCGCTGCTAGCAGTGACTCGTCAGCAAAACAAGAGGCCCGGGCTCTGCAGGCTTGTGCGGGTCAGACCAACACCCCCGCTGCAGGTTCCTTGCTCCCAACCTATGCTTAGCCCAGTTTTTTTTTTTTTTTTAATGTAAAATTCAATATGCCAAACTGAATTTTCATACGTAAATTGCACAATGATCACTCCACTGCATTATATGCTCTCTCTGTGTGTGCACATGCTGTCCCCTCTACCAGGAGTGCCCTTCCCCTGAAATCTCTCTCTGGCAAACTTTGACTCAACCTGCAATGTTCAGCTCAGTCATCACCTCCTCCAGGGAGCCCTCCCTGACTGTCCACCCCAACCCTGGACCTCATACAGAAGGCCGAGCCTTTTCCTCGTGACCTCTAGGTGATTCTTTAGTCCCTCCCTCCACTGTCCCTTGAGGTCTAGAACTGGGTCTTACATCTGTGTCCTCCATGCCAGGCTAGTGCCCAGGATGTGTTATTAACTCCGAACAGTCTCCGCTGGGTGAATGAATAAAGACTTTCATGTATAAATGAAGCCATCCGGGGTGTGGGGCCAGACACTGAAACCAGCCTGCCTCGGTCCAACTCCCACTTCCACCACTTCCGTCGCTGTGTGATCTTAGGTAGTTTCCTTGGCCTCTCTGGTCCTCAGTCATCTCAAAGGCTAGGAGAATCCAAAAGGAGTCTGCCAGCTCCTATCCATGCATTCCCATCAGTATTTTTAAAATCCCAGCTGATTCCAAGACTGGGAGGAAACATCAAAAAATATGAAATACGATGGGAACACTGAGATGGAGAATGAGCCCGGAGACGAGCCTTGACATAACTGTCTGTGGCCAAGAGTGGGCCTCGTCCCTGCTCCCTTCTGGAAAGTGCAGGTCCTGCCATCTGAAGTGCCAACCATGGGCCAGGCACTGCTCCAAGAAAATTCGGTGAGCTCACTGAATCCTCTCCCGATCCTTGATGAGTATGGCCGTCGCCATTTTACAGATGGTGAAACTGAGCGGGGCCTTTCTGGGCCCCCCATTTCTCTTTTATAGGGAGTAAGCTTCAGCTTCCAGGACCTTCCTTAAGTTCTAAAGGGCAGATTCAGAGAGTCGCTGATCAGGTAAGGGGAGGAGCAAGAAACAACTGCGCAGCCCTGGGGCGGGGTCCTGGTTCCTCCTCAAAGAATATGCATAACAATACCTCTGAGCTCTTCTGCGGAACTGAAACCCTACAGATGGAAGCTGTCTTCATTCCAGGAAGAGGGTCCTGGTACAGTCGCCTCAAGGACCACCCGAGCCTGCCCTGGATGGCCTGAGGCCAGCTTGGAAGAACAAAGCCTGCGTCTACCGCGATCTGCAGCCTTGGTCTCCACTCTCGGACTGTGAGATCCTTCCTAGTCTCTCCCAGAGGAAGACAGCCTGGAGGGCAGCAGCCTGCTGTGGTCTCCTTTGCCTGGAAGAATGAAAGCTGCTCTTTTCTCCTTCACCCAAAGCTCTGTCTCCACCTTTCTATTCGGCACTCGTGGACAGAGCCAACAATGGGGAAACCGAGGGAGTTCCCACTGTGGCTCAGTGGAATCTAATCTGACTAGCATCCATAAGGATGCAGGTTCGATCCCTGGCCTCGCTCACTGGGTTAAGGATCCGATGTTGCGGTGAGCTGTGGTGTAGACTGCAGACGCGGCTCAGATCCTGCGTTGCTATGGTTGTGGCATAGGCCGGTGGCTACAGCTCCGATTAGACCCCTACCCTGGGAACCTCCATATGCCATGGGTGCAGCCCTAAAATCGATCAAACAAATGGGGAGATGGAGGAACAGGAAGTAACCATGTCTCCCAGGGCAAGACAGCTGCAAAGTGGTCGAGCTGGGGTTTGAACGCACGTAGTTTGGAAACTGAAATACCTCTGACTCTGCCAAAACCCAGACTGGGATTGAACCCATGGGTCTTTTTAACTAGAATCTCTCACCTGGTGTCTGGACTCACTGAGGCTCAGCTTCTTTATGTCTCAGCGCAGAAGGAATTCAAGTGAGAAGCCAAGTGATGGGCAAGAAATGTATTTATTAAGATAGGATGCTTGCATGAGTTCCTGTCGTGGCGCAGTGGAAACGAATCCGCCTAGGAACAATGAGGTTGCGGGTTTGAAGAGTGAGATCGATTTTCTGGGTTTTGCCAGGACAAGGAGCGGAATTAAAATCCGAAGGAGGCCGAAGGATGCACCCTCGCCGTTTCCACCCTCCCGGTTCTCCCAGAGCGCTGCCTGCTCGTCCTCCCGTCCCCTTTCTTTCACTCAGCAGACACGGTTGGAATGCCTGCCCTGCCTCAGCACTGTGCCAGGTGCCACGGATTCAGGGCTGCACAAAGCAAAGGCCACGTTCTGTGCCTTAATAGGGGAGACAGAAAAAACAAGCAAATAGAGAAGTGGGCACCCTTGTTCCCGTAGAGAAGAGCGACCTGGGCAGTAAACAGGGTGAGGGCCACAGCCCTGCACCCATCCCCACCCGCCCACGCCCTGGACAAGGAGAGCAGCCAGCTATGTCTTGGAGCACAGCCATGGTCCTCCCGCTGTGAGGCCCTTGGGTGCACAGGGGCTGGTGGTTCTGACTGCCAGATGCTGGTGTGTTTATTTCCTGATGCATGGGCCGGGCCAGCGGCTTTTCCTGCTCCCACAGCGCCCCCTGCTGGCCCGGATCTGTTCCTGCAGCCAAGGGCACTCGGGCAGCTACAAGGGCCTCAAGACCCCAGTATTCCCTTCCTCTTGCCCCAGGGTCTCAGGCGACCACAAACGGACGCCTCCCTTTTTGAGGGTGAAAATGATAAAGAAGAATCTCTCATTTTAAAAGAAATGCACTTCTTTATTACTGGGACAAAGGATTTAGGTCTCTTTGGAAAATGTTTTTGTCTTTTTAGGGCTTCACTGGCGGCATATGGAGGGACCCAGGCTAGGGATCCAGCCGGAGCTGTGTCCGCCGGCCTGTGCCGGAGCCACAGCAACACCAGATCCGAGCCACATCTGTGGTCTACGCCACAGCTCACAGCAACTCCGGATCCTTAACACACTGAAGAGGCCAGGGAATGTGGTCTTGGAACCCACAGGAATGCTTGTACGGATTCAAGTTCAGTCCATGAAGCTTGGGCTGGACTAAGCTGGCATCTGATCTTCTCTCCCCCGGCCTCTCCAGCTCTTGGGAGAACCACGTCTTATTTCCCTTTGGGCCCTCACCTCCCCCGGGGAGTTTCATTTCCCAGCAAACCCGTGACTGAATTACTGTGTGTGCCTGGTTTTCACCCACCTCTACAGCCACTCCGCCGGTTACCAGTGTGCCGGGCACGGGCATGGTGAGAATACAGCCCAGGAGCGGCAGGCCCAGGGCCCATGCCCGCCTGCATCACTACCCAGAAACAGCTGTGGTGGGAGCTGGGAAGGGGACACCCTGGGTGCCTTCTGGGACCAAGGTGGAGCTGTAGGGATGTGAGTGAGGGGAGAGGGGCCCAGGGCCAGTCAGACAGAGCTCAGGAGCCAGAGCCTGCAGGGCCTGACCCAGGTGAGATGGGCTGGGATGGGGTGGGCAGAGGGGAGGCGCCTACAGGGGTTACTGACAATCAGATGTGGGCTCTTACTGTCAAGAGCACCTCACTCTGACAGTCCGTAGCCGGTACTGCTGTGAGTCCAGGGGACAAAGTTTCTGGTAAAGAAAGTAGGGGTGACGAGGCAGACAGGACCCACTCGGGGCTCCACGTGCTTGTGACTTGTGACACGGTCAAGTACGGCTGGTGAGCTGGGCTCCCTGTCTGCCATCCTGAGCCCGCCCTTCTTCTCATTCAGTCTCGGCAGCAGAGAGAAACCTTCAGGAACTAATGCTTCGCCCCTTCCTATGCTGCCCCTCTGAGGGCTGTTTAGCCCAATTAAACCTCATTCCACGACACTGTGAATCAAATGTACTTTAATTTTTTTAAAAAAGAATTTATGTAAACATGCCAGCTGAGAAAAACGTAAAAACAAAACAAAAAAACCCAAACACTTCATTCCAGACCATGATGAGTTTTTCCTCTCATTATATCCTTTGTGTTTGAAGAAATAACTGGATTTTTTTTTTTTTTCGGCCGTGCCCATGGCATATGCAGAAATTCCCAGGCCAGGGATTGAACTGGAGCCTCAGCAGTGACGAGGGATCCTTAACTGCTAGGCCACCAGGGAACTCCAAGCAATAGTTGTTTTTATAGTAAGGTTTTATTTGCACACAGCCTGCACTCTTGTTTAGTGTTGTCTGCGACTGCTTTTGCACCAAAAGACGGAGTAGTTTAGAGACCAGGCAGCCTGCGAGCCTTTTGACTCTCTGACCCTTTAAGGACTTTGCTGACCTGTCCTGGGCCACACACAGCAGGTTCGCACCAAGCTCCTCACACACGGTCCAAGATCCCGATCCCTAAGCTCTGGCTTGAAGGATAAGAAGCCACAAGGTGCTCACTACCTCATTTCACAGGTGGCAAGACTAGGTACCCAAAACCACGTGTCCAGGGCGACTTCCGGGTGCCCGAGGCTGTGCTTGGATGTCCTGTGCGCTCCTGAAAATTCTAAGCGGCTCTCGTGCTCTTGGCTGTGGGAATGAAGAAGGCGCAGGGTGACCGGGGTGGGGTGGGGGGGGCGCTCCTCTTAACCTTTGATAGACCCTATCCCCATTCCTCTTCATTCTAGAAAGTGGGGGAGCTCTGGAACCCAGCACCAGATGGTCTGCAGGGGGCAGCTATGACAACTGGGCCTCCTCCCAGCTCGTTAGACTCAGGAAGAGGTGGAAGGACCAGGTTTCCAAGATCTTGATACCTACTTGATCAACCTCAAAGAGCCACGACAAATGACACAGAAGCAACCTAAGCTGTGTACTTTTTGTGGTCTACTGCCTACAGGCCACCTTACAAAACAGATTAAAATCAAGTTCAAAGCCTGTTCTATCTGCAAGGGATCTTTAAGACTCCACGGTGTCCAGGTGAAACAAGAAAATCCTAATACCACTCATGCAAACGATTGAATGGGTCACTGTGAGAAAGAAATATATAATGCCGTGCAATAGTAGCCAAGGTCAGTTCTCCCCATTAGCCGCCTGGTGGTCTGTAGTCAGACCACAAGTTATCCATGGCGCCACTGGCCTGCCGTCCATTAGCCTTCTCAAGGAGGTACTCCCAAGCCACTTTTTTCTTTGGCAGCACCAGTGGCATGTGGGTAAGTTCCAGGGCTATGCACTGGAACCCGTGTCACAGCTGTAACCAGAGCTACAGCAGTGACAATGCCGGATCTTTAACCCTCTGAGCCACAGAGAACTCCCAAGCCACTTTTCTTTATCCTACTCCTAAATCATGTCTATTTTCAAAGAGGGGAGATACATAGAGTCCTTTTCAGATGGAATGCTTTTCCAATAAAATTTAAATTTATTAACATCTAAGTTATAAACCAAACGTTGGCAATCATCTACAGACATGTTTGCTGTAGACAAGATTGTGAGGTCATAGTTTCAAACTTATGTATCAGAATTGCAACTTCAGTTAGTTGCAATAAATCAACACATTTTCTCAGTTATATAATTTTCTTCAGTTTACAATCTGTTATATGGAAAGTTTAATAAAATTTTAGATAATTTACCATATAAAGTAAAAGCAGAGTTTCCGTCGTGGCACAGTGGAAATGAATCCGACTAGGAACCATGAGGTTGCGGTTTCAATCCCTGGCCTCGCTCAGTGGGTTAAGCATCCGGCATTGCCATGAGCTGTGGTGTAGGTCGCAGATGCGGCTTGGATCTGTTGTTGCTGTGGCTCTGGCACAGGCCGGCGGACACAGCTCCGAATGGACCCCTAGCCTGGGAACCTCCATATGCCGCCAGTGAACCCCTAAAAAGACAAAAAATAATAATAATAATAAAGTAGAAGTAAGCTATAGAAAACTGAATCACTATTGGGATCAAATAAACAAGGCTTTAAAGGCTCAGCAGTTTTAAGAGTACACAAACATACAAATCTTGAAAAGATGTTACTATTAGTTGAGCTGCAAAATCCATGAAAATAAGTTCTGTCACAGTGCACAAACAAATTCATTTATTTTGCTTCCTGGTCCCTACTCACCCCAACCCCACACCAAGCAGCTTTCAAGTCTGAACTGGAAGACACAGAAAATCATGTATCCTGGAGTTCCCTGGTGGCTCAGCGGGTTAAGGCTCGGGTGTTGTCACTGCTATGATTTAGGCCACTGCTGTGCCACAGGTTCTATTCCTGCCCCCGGAACTAATGCATGCCACGGGGCAAAAAAAATAGAGGGAAAAGAAAAAAAGGCAAATATGTGAAATGAAGACGTGAGAGATAAAGTGTGCAAAAAATAATTTGACAATTCCAAACTCCAACATCGTGCATGTCTAGTAACAAGATTTTCAACTGATTTAATACTCGAGGTAATTTCAGATCGCGTCCTCTTGCAGCGCTGTCCGGCAGACTCACACCTGAGGTCTTTCGCTGCGACAGGGAAAGTGGTCTTCAGTCCGAAACACGACGGGGGGTTCGTAGCCGCTCTGCTGGGACTTGCTGGAGGGCGCCTTGTTGAAGAAGGAGGGCACGTTAATCGTGTGCAGGAGTTTCCTGAATGTACTAGGGAAAGCCCCCAGCTCTGCCTCCGCCCTGGCGACCTGCTCCTCCATCTTGGCCACGTTGGAGCCGATCATCCCCACGAAGGCCTCGAGCCGGTCGATCTTGCTATAGACGCGGCGCATCTCGGTGGCCTTGGCGTGAATGCGAGGCACGCCCTCGCTAACCACGTGGGAGGAGTCGCCGCGCAGCATGTCGAGCATACCCACAAACTCGTCCACCCTGGTGAGCAGATCCTCCAGGCTCGCGTCCAAGGCCTCGACCTCGGGCCGCGCCCCGGCGCTGGGCAGCAAGCAGGCGGCGTAGCCGGCGGCTGCGCGGCGCAGCAGCGGCAGATCCCGGCCCGGCGCGCCCAGCTCGGGACTCTCGTCCTCCCACGGCCCGGAGGCGCTGCTGTGGCTCTGGGACACGTTGCCGCTGTCCCCGCTCCAGGAAGCAACCTGGAGATCGGCCTCCTCTGCCGCCGGCACCTCTGGCGGCTGCCTACAGCCGACTGGGTCTTCCTCCATGACGCGCGACGCGCAGACTTCCACCCCCACTTCCGGCCTCAGCGCGCCTGCGCACTCATGGCACGCAGCCATACTTCCGGCCCCTACGCGAGCACTTTCGCACCGCGAAACGCCCTTGCTTCTGGTCCCTTGCGCGCCGTGGGCATGTGCGCGCGCCCACCCTATCTCTGCTTCCACGCGCGGAGGCCTTTTTTTTTTTCTTTTTGATGCTGCATCTGCATATAGAAGGTCTCCCGCCAACAGTCAGATCGGAGCTGCAACTGGGACCTGTGCGACAGCCACAGCAACATCAGATCTGGCGGCATCTTCGACCTATATGGCAACTTGTGGCAACACCGGATACTTAACCCACAGAGCAAGGCTAGGGATCGAACCCGCATCCTCATAGAGACAACGATCGGTCCTTAACCCACTGAGCCAGAATGGGAACGCTCAGAACCCTTTTTAAAAATGTGAAGGTATAACAGGAATACAATAAATGAATCTTAAATGTACACATGGATGGAATTCCCTCTGTGGTGCAGCGGGGTAAGAACTTGGCTTTGTCTGTGGTGGCTGGTGTTCAGACCCGGCCCAAGCAGTGGCTTAAGGATCCAGCGTTGCCACAGGTGTCTCAGCTTGGATTAGATCCTGACCCAGGAACTTCCATATGCAGTGGGTATAGTTAAAAAAAAAAAAGGTACACATTTATTGTTTTGTATATATCCATAGAACCATGTAACCTCCATCCAGGTCAAGATACACAACTGAGGCACAAGATAGATAGGCTCCAGGCTAGACATTTACAACCAGCCTCCTGTTTATTCTTCGAGTGGAAATAACAACAGAATAGAGTGAATAACTGGACTTTGTCTCCTGTGGACACTTTTAAGCAAAGGTAACGGCAGGGGCAGAGAAGGGCTAATCCCTGCTTGGGCAAAAATCAAAAGGTCACATACTTCCCATGCTCAGGGTGGTCAGGGAGACCCCAACTACAAGTGTGCATCAAGACTCCTAGGGGTCAAAAAGGAAGATGACAGGCCATAATAACTTGTGCTAACCTTCCCATAAGCACTTGAGCTGAAACCAATCTTGATTAAAAGATGGGCACACATATTGAGGAGGGCACTGGGTCTAATCAGGTGTGAGAAATAAAAAAAGAAAATTGGCCAAAGGAAAACAAAGACTCAGAAGAACTGCTCCATATATGTGATTTATTTATTTTTTGTCTTTTGTCATTTTAGGGCCACACCCACGGCACGTGGAGGTTCCCAGGCTGGAGCCACAGCTGCTGGCCACAGCCACAGCAACGTGGGATTAGAGCTGCATTTGCAACCTACACCACAGGTCACGGCAACACCAGATCCTTAACCCACTGAGCTTGGCCAGGGGTCGAACCCGCAACCTTGTGGTTCCTAGTCAGATTCGTTTCCACAGTGCCATGCCTGCAACTCATCCATATATGTGATTTAAATTACTCCTCTGCCACTTTCCCCACACTTTTCCTTTGGCTGTGTATTACTGCCTTGCTTCTGTCTTAAATAAACTGTTTCTCTGCGTGTTTTCCCACATGTTGTGCTGTGCATTTAATAACAAACTTTGTTTTTTACAGCTTTTGTCTCCTCCAAACATTTTTGCTTTCAACAGGGCAACTCAGCTTTTATTTATTTATTTGTTTGTTTGTTTTGCTGTTGTTTGTTTAGACCACACCCATGGCATGTGGAAGTTCCTGGGCTAGGGACTGAACCTGTGCCACAGCAACCACCCCAGCCCCTGCAGTAACAATGCCAGATCCTTAACCTGCTGTGCCGCAAGAGAACTCCAGGGTAACTCTGCTTTTCACTTCTAGCCCCTAGCTGGTCTAGTGTCTAAGACTCCTGGTTTTTCACCTAGGCTGCCCAGGTTCAATTCCTGAGCAGGGAATTAAGATCTTGCTTCAAGGAGTTCCCATCGTGGCTCAGTGGTTAACGAATCCGACTAGGAACCATGAGGTTGCGTGTTCGATCCCTGGCCTTGCTCAGTGGGTTAAGGATCCGGCGTTGCCGTGAGCTGTGGTGAAGGTTGCAGACGTGGCTCGGATCTGGCGTTGCTGTGGCTCTGGTATAGGCCGGCGGCTACAGCTCCGATTCAACCCCTAGCCTGGGAACCCCCATATGCCGCAAGTGCGGCCTTGGAAAACGCTAAAAGACCAAAAAAAAAAAAAAAAAAAAAAAAAAAGGGGGGGGGGAGTTCCCGTTGTGGTGCAGTGGAAATGAATCTGACTAGGAACCATGAGGTTGCGGGTTCGATCCCTGGCCACACTCACTGGGTTAAGGATCTGGCATTGCCTGAGCTGTGGTGTAGGTCACAGATGTGGCTTGTATCCTGCATTGCTGTGGCCCCGCATTGCTGTGGCTGTGGCGTAGGCTGGCAGCAACAGCTCCAATTAAACCCCTAGCCTGGGAACCTCCAAATTCTGTGGGTGCGGCCCTAAAAGGATAAAAAAAAAAAAGCAGAAACCAGCATTTCTCTGGAATGCTGGTTTCTTCCCCAAATGAAGTTGTGAAGTACATTGTGCACTTCTGTCCCTAATTAGGTCAAGGGCATTTTTCTTGCCACCCTCCAGGCTTGGGCACCCCAGGGTCTCCTTTGCAGCCAGGAGATCCTGGGTGTCCTGGCATAACAAGAACAAAGAAGCAGAGCAGGGGGCTGCAGGAGCTGGGAGGGGATGTCCGCTGCGGGCTCCAAATGGATCTTCTGCACAGGCTCATCCGGGAAAGAAATGTGCTCCTGCCTCACACAAATGCTGCCCAGAACCGTCTAACGGTGGTGGTACGTGGTCAAGAGCGGAGGACGAGAGCTTGGCCCTCATTTGGGGCCATGCACCTTATGAGGGCCTCCAGCCTTTCCCTGTGAGCTCCTGGTGGTCACCCACTGCCCGCAGGCACCCTCCGCCTGACTGACCTGGGCCCTTTCCAAGTCTAGAATTGAGAGGTCAGATGGGGAACTTGAACCACAAGTCTGCTACACCTTAAGGGGGATGAGGAGAAGCCGCTCAGAGACAACGTGCCCCAGGCACTGCCCACTCGGGAGGCCCCACTCATCAGGAACTCAGAAGGCCCCCTGCTTCTGCCGGAGGGGACGGGCAGCCTGGTGGAGGGTGTTTCCTGTGGGTCCAGAGTGCACAGGGGGCCAGGCCAGGTGCCTGCCTACGCCACAGCCACAGCCATGCCAGATCCGAGCCCCGTCTGTGACCTACACCACAGCTCACGGCAACACCCGATCCTTAATCCTCTGAGCGAGGCCAGGGATGGAACCTGCATCCTCAAGGATACTAGTTAGGTTCGTTACCGCTGAGCCACGACAGGAACTCCTCAAGGAAGTTTGAAAACAGTGGCACAGAAAGAGACAGCACTTGCCCAAGGTGACAGATTAAGCAAGTGGCAGAGCCGGGGGTGGAACTAGCGCCCTGACCCCAACTCGTGCCTTCTGCACCACCCACTGTGGGCTGTACCATTAGCAGAACCAGGAGCTTTTCCCCCGAGCATCTTCCCTTCCTCTGCTCAGACAGCAGACATGGCCCTTGGGTACCAAGGTGCAAATTTCACGCACTTGGTTGTCCCCAGTTAACCATCACGGGGCCCAAGACCCCAAATGCCTTCATCCGACGGCTTGGCTTAGCTCAGCTCAGCGAACAGGCAGGTGCAGAAGCCTCCGCAGTTCTGTACCGAGAGTCTGGGGGGCTGGTGGGACTGGAAGCTTCTCCCCACCCTCTCCTCCCCTTGCCCGGCTCTCCATGTGGCCTCAGTCTTCTTGCACAGGGTCTGTGACCCCTGTGGGAAGCCGCTCCATCCCCGGCTGGGATCAATACCACCTTCACGTCTCCCAGTCCCTGCACATCCTCAGTCTCATCACTTCTCATCCAGTGTGTGTGTGTGTGTGTGCGCGCGCGCGCGCAGGGGTGTTACACCAGCCGCCTCCCCCACGGGGGTACAAGCTCCTTCAAAGCAGCAACTGTGGAAGAGCTGGGGCAATGACAGCCAGCAGGGTTGAGCACGGCTCTTCCAGGGTGTCAGTGAATGGCTCGGTGACTCTTACCAGGTGGCCAACTGTTCTTTGGTGCCCCATGGAACTGGTACATCGCCAGCAGAGTAGTTGCTGAATGAATTAATGAACAAACAAGCGAATCTACCCTTTTTTTTTTATTTTAGGGCCGCAGGCTAGGGGTTGATTTGAGCTGCAGCTGCCAGTCTACGTCACAGACACAGCAACGCCAGATCAGAGCCGCGTCTGTGACCTACAGCACAGCTCGCAGCAATGCAGGATCCTTAACCCACTGAGCGAGGCCAGGGACCAAACCCACATCCTCACGGATACTAGTTGGATTTTTTTTATCCGCTAAGCCATGACGGGAACTCCTCGCATCCACCCTAATGCAGCATTAGGTCAGTGTCTGGTGGGGACTCAGAAAACCTCTGGGACGTGGGACCGGGGCGGGAGAGATGCCTGCATTCAGGCTGCCTAACCCTGCCCGGTCCCCAGGGCTTCTTCAGCCCTCTCCTTGGGCTAGACACGGTCCATCACAGCCTATTTTTAGAATACCCTAGAGCCAGCAACCCCGTCTGTGCTTGCAGCTGCATCCCTCCATGGCCTACTCAACATCCCAGACTGTTACTAGAAAACTGCTGAAGACCAGGCTACTGGGAGGAGAGGCGACGGTGCGCCAGGCGCTGCTGATGCTGTGGCAAGAACTCTGCTAAGTCAGTCCAATGCTCCCGGGCAAGTTCCTGAGAGGTTTTTGAGCCTGTTTCCTCACCTGAACAATGATGATATAGAACGACCTCTGAATTTGTCACAAAGAGGTACAATATGTTAAGTACCTAATCCCAAAAAGGCGCTGGTAATACGGACCTCTTTCTCATGGTCACACACGCACTGCCCTGTCATCGGCCAGGGGCCACAGGCACTCAGAGGTGGGGTTCACCGCAGAGGCGGGGTGAGTGCACGCTCTGGTTTCATTTTTGGCCCCTTAAGTGGCCTTAGAATACGAACTATTCTATCCTATTCATATCCTAAAACTGATTTTCCTCTCCATGAGTTTGCTGAAAGCAAAGGTAACAATCCCAATTACCATCTATTAAAGAGAGGGAATGTATTCTTTGAGCTACAAGAACATTGCTTTGCCAGTTCCACACTCGAAGACGGGCTCACACAGAACTCCCCACACTTCCACCCGCTGCCCCCCACCACTTGACAGTGCTGCGCAGCCACCTTCTGTCTGGCCAGGAAAGGGGCTGCGGAGGTTAGGGCTCTCGGAGAGGGGATGTGCGGTCCTGGCAGGCCCAGCCCTGTGCGGCCGCACCCACAGTGGTCCCGGTACGGTTCCCTGGTTAGGCCATGGCACAAGACACAATCACCCTTTTAACAAGCAAGGATGAGACCCGGGGGCGCGCTGGCATTTGGCTGCTGCAGTTCCACCTCTTTTTCTTTTGATTTCTTAGGGCCACACCTGTGGCATATGGAGGTTCCTAGACTAGGGGTCGAATCAGAGCTGTAGCTACTGGCTACGCCACAGCCACAGCAACGTGGGATCTGAGCTGCATCTACGACCTACACCACAGCTCACAGCAATGCCAGATCCCACTGAGCGAGGCCAGGGATCAAATCCACATCCTCATGGATCCTAGTCTGGTTCATTAACCACTGAGCCACGATGGGAACAGGTCCACTTCTGACAGAGGTCTCGGGCAGGCAAAGGAAGGCAAGGCCGGAGGTGGGTCAGGCTCTCATCTCCCCCACACGCGATTACAGCAGTGAAACCTCCAGCTTCACTTCGCACCCTTACTGTCCATTTTCCACAAGTACACATATCAAAGTGTTGTTGACCTCTAACCTTCCCACGGTTCTCCGTCACTCTGCTTCTCAAAAGTTTTCAGCAGATCACCTTTAGCTTCAGAGATCCTGGCAGCCTCAACCAGCTGCAGAGCCATCACTCAGGAGCCTGTTAGAAATGTCACTGTCAGGCCCTTGAATACAGGATTAGAATCTGCATTTTAATAAGACTTCCAGGGTTCAGATGAACTTTAAATTTGAACAGCACTGCTCCAGCGGATCGGGACCCTGCCAGTTGACTATTCAGAATGCACCACTAGGAGTTCTCCAGTGGCGAAGCTGTTTTAAGGATCCAGCGTTGTCACTGCAGGGGCTCTGGGTCACTGCTGTGGAGGCAGGTGTATGTGTGTTTGATTCCTGGCCAGGGAACTTCCACATGCTGGAGGTGTGGCCAAACAAAAACAAAACCAGAACCACAGCAGAAAGCACCTTGTACCTCTCGGCAGCCGGGACCCTAGAGCGCAGCTCGGTTAACACAGACCCGGGGTGGGGGAGAAGCATGCACACACAGGGTCAAGTCTGAGTTCTTCAGCGTCACATGAAGACCTCCCCAGCCGCGCTGCCCGTCTCCCTCGCTGCCTCCCTGCTCTCCCCTAACGTCTAAAGCCCTCTCTCCACCACCCTTCCCCTGCGCTGGACCCGAGTCAGTTCTGAACTTAGTCCCTGGGCTTGTACTTGCTTCCAGGCCCAGACCAAGAGTCGCTTGGTCTGAAAGCTCTTGCGCCCAGTGCTCAGTCGATTCCACCCTCACTGCTCCCGACGCAGCATAAAGACTAGGTACTCACATCTCTCTGATTGCTTACGGCGGTCCTGGGTAACACTTCTGACCCCAAACTAATTACTGCTAGGCCACGTTCTACTTTCGTCATTTGCCTGTTTGACGAATGATGTCAGCCCTCAACAAGCACACAGGCCGTGAGCCCCAGAACCACGGCTGACCCCTCAGTCACCCACACCCAGCCCTGAGCACCTCCCTTCAGAACTCAGCGCACATGCAGACCCGTGCCTGCGGGGACCTCACCACCCCACGTGCCCCAGGTGCCCTCACGCTCATCCTCGCCCCGCCCACAGTTACCAGTTTTCAGCACAGCAGCCAGACAGCCTCTGGGCCATTGGTCAGATCCCGGCACTCCTCTGCTTAAGCCCTCAAATCCACATCAGCTGTCATCCTCGGACTGTGGTCCGGTCGGAGGGTCGGAGGATTGCTCCGTCGGGCCCAGCACCCCGTCTTCTCCCTCACCACCCAGGGCCCAGGCTGCTCCTCGCCTCTCTGCCGTCTGTCCCCACTGCTTCCCTAGAAATCCCTGTGCCTATTCCAAACGCCACTGTACTGCAGATGTCACCTGAACATCCTCTATAAAACAGCAATGTGTTCCCCCCATCTTCCAATGCCCCCTCCTCTTTTTCTACAGGACTTAACCACCATCCACATCATGCCCCCGCTGTCTTACGGGGGTCAGGCACTGTTCTAAGTGTCTTAGGAACATCAGATCCAAGCGTACAACACTTTGTTCCCGATATACCCCAGCAACTGGGGGGACTCAGTTTACGTGTCAAGCCAAAGACCAGCACTGGGGACCCAGGACTGTAATAATGTGTGTACCTACTAGATGGCTTCTTCTGGAAATCCCTAGTGCCCAGCAGCGTCTGGAAGCACACGGTCACAGTGAAGGCTAACCAAATGAACGTCGGCTCCTTGAAGGCAGGGCCAGACCAGATGCCTCCATGAGACCCCTTCCTGCTCGGCCCGCTCCCCACCCGTGACAGTCCCTGCAGAGCTAACCTCCCTCTGGGCTACAAGCTTTTGAACACATTTCCTAAATCAGAAGTATCTGACCTCTTTTTGACAATGACAACAATCAAGAAGACACTTGGATTCTGGAAAAAGTTTATTTATTCTCATTTTCTCTTGGTCAGCTCAATGGCTTTGGTCATTTGCACAAAAACTGTCTTTCAGCATTTGTTTTTCCAGGCAAATGAACTTCATCATAACGAGCTAGAGCTCTGACCTGCGTACCTGTGAGGGCTGCTCTGATGACCGAGGCTGGACATCATCTAAACCTGGAAGATGCCTCCTGCCATCAGTTTGGGGCCTACAACGGCCAGCCCCACGCTTTCCTCCCTAAGCCCTCCAGGCCTCTGTGGAGGTCATGCGCATCTGTGGCAGAGCAGCTTCTGAAACCGATAACTACATCATATGAAAAAATTCTATCCCAAAGTCAGCAGATACACATAGTACTTAGAACTCACCCCCTATTTCAGGTTACTCACCAGACAGGTTACACGATTTGCACTGTTAACATGGCACAGAAAAATTACAATTTTGAAAAAAACAAAGAAAACCAAAAGAACACAGCTTCTCTCAGTCGACGTGATGGGCTTCGAACCACAAAATTCACATGCCGCCACTCTCCATGCCTGGGAGTCCCCAGGGCCTTCTCAATTTTATCCAAAGTGGTGGCAGCCACACCTTTGTCTGGGGTGTAGGTTCTTGCTTCAGCAGCTGCAGCCAAGGGTATCTTCTTTCTTGAAGAACTCTGACCTCAATCTCTTTCTTGGGCCCCAAAGTCTAGGAAGCATGAAAAAAAAAAAAAAGCAAAGGACAACAGTACACTTTCAAACTTTAAAAAGACAATAAAATCACAGTACAAAAAATAAGACCACTCAGCAGCTTATAATCTAGGCCCTGTTCCTTTAGATAATAACATTTAGTTAAAGGCTGTTTTTTCCAAACGGAATGCACCTCATAATCAAAATCCACATAGAACGATATAATGCTGAATCCATCTGCCCTACTAGTACTGGAGCTTTAGTGTTTATCATAGTGAAAATACATATAGACAAGAAAGAGAAAGAAAACGAAAGACTCCGTTTCAGTCTTTCCGAGCAATCAGTCCACCTAACCAGCTGAACGGAGGTCCATCAGCCCATAACTCAGAGTACAGAGGGGGAAATCCATCCTATCAAAGAGGTCAACAAACTACCACCTTCAACCGTGGAAAATGCTACCGCTTGCCCTAAGGTCATCCAAAACAATGCAGTCTCATAGCACTCAGGGCTTTCCATCCAGTACTGCTGTTTCACCCTTCTCTAACGCGCTCCTCCTTTTATCGGCCCAATGACTTGGGTTTTCACCCTAGTGACTGAGCTAGTCCACGATCTGCAAGTATTTTACTAGAAATAGTCTTTTCGTTTCAGAACAACACGTGAAATCATTTTCTTCAATTAACTGTCAACGTTAAAAAAGTAAAACACCTAAGCGAAAAGCTCAGCACGATCTCCTCGCCTCCCCGCGAGGACGCAGCGCAACGCCGGGCGTTGCAAATTCCCGCCCAGCGAGCCGCCCGCGCCCCCCAAACCTCCGCCGCGGTCCGTGGCTCACCCGCCGCCGCGTCGTCAGCAACACCCGGAGCCGTCCATCCGCCGGTGCAGCTCCACGATCCTGCGCCCCATTAGCGCGGCTTCCACTGCCTTCCTCTCCACCTTCTCGCACAGCTTCACCACCCTCTCCTCCGCCGCGGCGCCCGCGCGGTGGGCGGGGTCCAGGGCGCCGGCCTCCGAGGCCTCCACCTCGCTCTTGATCTCGTCCAGCAGGCCCTCGATCTCCCGCAGCCGCCGGCGGGCCCTCAGGTGCGCGCGCACGTGCTCGCGCTCGAGGGCGGCGACGTCCCGGCGGTCGGCGTGGAGCACGGGGCTGGGGGCCCTCGCCCAGTCGTCGTCGTCGGGCGCCCGCTCCCCTTCCGCGTCCACGGGCCGCATCGCGCCGCCGCCGCCCCGCGGCCCCGGGGTCCGGTCACCGCGCCGGGGACGCCGGTCGGCCGACAGCAGGTGCCGGGCGCCGGGCTGGGGTCGGCGAGCAACAGGTCCTTTCAACTTTCCGCTGCAGAGACGGCCTCCAACACGGATGCTTAGCGGTCGGCCCGAGCTCCGCTTACTTGCGGCCCCTTTACGACACGTTGGAGCTGCTTTACGTCCACGCGGGGTTTCGGGAACGCGCCTGGCCGGCAGTGCGCGCGCACCCGTGTGTACCTGCGGGGGCTCATACTCTAGTGTTTTTGACCGCTCAGCCGACCAGGACCGCAGGGTGTCTCTCTGGGTCCCTTCTAAGGCACTGGCTCCTAGAGGTCTTAGGGCAAGTTCTAACATTGGATTTTATTTTATTTTAAATTTTTTATTGTTTTTAATTTTTTTATTGAAGTCTATTTATAAGGGTGTGTTAGTTTCAGGTGTACAGTTGTACGCTTCCCTATATCCATTCTTTTTCAGATTATTTTCCCATATAGATTATAGAATATTGAGTAAAGTTCCCTACTTTATACATTAGGTCCTTGTTGATTATCTATTTTATGTACAGTGGTATGCAAATGTTAATCCCAAACTCCTAATTTATCCCTCCCCGCCGTGTTTCCACTTTGGTAACGTTTGCAGGGAAGTTCAAGACACAGCAGCTGCCTCCCTCCAAAGGAAGTGATCCAGGAGAGACACAGAGTTTTCTGACAACTCAACCCTACAGGTGAATTGTGCCATCACTCCTGCTGGGCTCTGTTAGCAGCTAGTCCAGCACACGCTCTAAGGAAGGGGAGTCAAGTGCCACCTCTTGAGGAGGAACGTAGCAAAGAATTTGTGGAGTGGTTTTAAAACCACAACATCTATTATATTCCAATGAAATGTTTTTTGAAACATCATACACGTGAAAGAATGTGAAGGTTAAATCATCAGGATTATCAGTAGAGTTAGCACACATTAAATTTGTAGATTGTGTTGGGTAGTAAGGCCATTTTTTTTTTTTTTTTTTGTCTTGTCTTTTGTCCTTTTAGGGCTGCACCGGTGGCATGTGGAGGTTCCCAGGCTAGGGGTCTAATTGGAGTTACAGCTACTGGCCTATGCCACAGCCACAGCAACATGGGATCCGAGTCGCGTCTGCAACCTACACCACAGCTCATGGCAATGCCGGATCCTTAACCCACTAAGTGAGGCCAGGGATGGAACCTGCAACCTCATGGTTCCTAGTAGGATTTGTTAACCACTGAGCCATGACGGGAACTCCTATTTTTAGTCAGATTCGTTTCCACTGAGCCAGGATGGGAACTCCAATATGGCCATTTTAACAACATTAATTCTTCCAGTCTAAGAACATGGCATATCTTTACATTTCTTTGAATCATCTTCAACTTCCTTTATCAACGTGTTATTGTTCTCAGCGTATGTCGATCACCTCCTTGGTTAGGTTTATTCCTGAGTATTTTTTGTGGGGGATGCTGTTTTATTTTATTTATTTATTTACTTAGTCCTTTAGGGCTGTGCCCTTGGCATATGGAGGTTCCCAGGCTAGGGGTCAATTTGGGGCCCCAGCTGCTGGCCTATGCTACAGCCACAGCAAAGTGGGATCTAAGCTGCATCTGTGACCTACACCACAGCTGACAGCAATGCTGGGTCCTTAACCCACTGAGCAAGGCCAGGGATCGAACCCGCAACCTCATGGTTCCTAGTCGGATTCATTAACCACTGAGCCACGACGGGAACTCCTAAAAGGAATTGTTTTTGTTTTGTTTTTTAATTTTCCCTTTCTGATATTTCATTGTTTCTGATATTTCATTGATTCGTTTCTGCTGCGCCATGGAACTCCTGTTTGGTTTTTCTTATCTGTGGCTCATCCATCTGTAAATGAGGTTTGAGGCAGGAATCTAGTCATTGTTTCTCCCACATGTATAGCTTGTTATCCCAGTCCTGCTTCTGAATGTTTTATCCATCCCCTCTGGTCTGCAGTGTGACACCTGTCGTGTGTCAAGTCACCATTTTTGCTTGTGTCTGTATTTGTTCCCTTGGCTCTGAATACATCGACAGAGCCAAATTAGCTTTATAAAGTAAGTATCTGGTTGAGTATGGCAGATTCCCTTCTGGGTTCTTCTTTAGAAGTATCCTGGTGTTTTTGTTTGTTCATCCAAAATATAAATCAGTTTTTTAAATTTTGGCTCAGACAATCAGACTCACCTGATGGGATTTTTGATTGGGATTGAACTGACGTATTGGACCAATCTGTAGAGAAATCACAATACTAATTCTGCCAGTCTGTTAGTTGGGCCACAATGGGAACTCCTAACACAATATTATAAATCAACTATACTTCAATAAAAAATTAAAAATTTTTGGAGTTCCCATCATGGCTCAGCGGTGACAAACCCATGAGGACCCGGGTTCGATCCCTGGTCTAGCTCAATGGGTTAAGGATCCAGCATTGCTGTGGCTGTGGTGTAGGCTGGCAGCTGCATCTCCAATTCAAACCCTAGCCTGGGAACTTCCATATGCCATACCTGTGGCGCTAAAAAGCAATAAATAAATAAATAAATAAATAAAAATTTTGGTGTCCTATTACAAATGATAGCTTTCAGAAAATATATTTCCTCTTTGTTCTTGGTTAATAGAAAAAACACTGATTTTTATGTATTTTTTTTCCTAGAAAACTTGCTAAACTCTATTACTAATCTCGATAATTTAATCTTTAGATTCTTTCATATGCTGACATTTCAAAACCATTGCATTGGGATGTAATGATAATAGCTGTGGTGGTTTTTAAAAATATGTGCACAAATTCTTTACTACATCCCTTGTCAAGAATTGGTACTTGATTCTTTTTTTGCCTTTTTTTAGGGCCACACCCGTGGCATATGGAGGTTCCCAGGCTAGGGGTCAAATTGGACCTATAGTCACTGGCCCACACCAGAGCAATGCCAAAACTCATGGCCAGAATGAGTCACACACACAGCATACCACCACCATCACCAGGGCACCAGGGAGTACCATCTGACTGTGCACAGCTGGTGAAGAGTTGGAATTATTTGGTGAACAACATTTATGACTCCTACAGCATTTTATCTCAGATAAGGCTTAGTCCAGAAGTTATACAGAATGCCAGGGCTGGAGAAGAACTTCAGAGACAAGCCAGTACCTGCCCAAGATCACACAGAGAGCAGCAGCAGGCTGACCAGCAGCCAGTTCTCCTAATTCCCAGGCCCAGTTCCATGGCAGCCAGGGCTCTGAGGTTTGACCTTCGGCAAGGTTAGAAACTCTTAAGACCGACCTCCCTTCACCTGGGGTCAGAATTTCACCAATGCTGCCCAACCCTCGGCCCTAAGTGGTGAACATGCCCTTGGCTGTTGCTCGTCCTACTGTAGTGTCCACTAGACTTAAGCTGCTCTCTGCCCAGGGTCGCCTCAGCCGCTGAAAGCAGACGCTGAAAGCTCTGTAGGACTGCTTCTGACCAGGCGTGGCACCAGCAGATTTTGAGCCTTCTGCATTCTTTGCCTCCGCTTCTATCAGAGCTTCTGTTGCGTAATACCTTGCTGGTCTCCCACTGAGCGCCATTCCAGACTCCCACGCTCACGGCCCCCATGCTGCTCTCTGCAACAGCACTTCGATAGAAACGCACACTGGCCCTCTGCTGGGTCAGGAACCTTTCCAAGAACGCCAGCAGGCCTTTCTGCACAGACACCCGTGGCCTAATCTCTGAACAGTCAGGGAATGGACAGCGGGCCTGGGGCTCATGAGGGACATATGGATCTGTAATAAAAAATTCTGGGAGTTCCTGTTGTGGCTCAGCAGGAACGAACCCGACTGGTATCCACGAGGACATGGGTTTAATCCCGGCCTTACTCAAGGATCCGGCATTGCCATGAGCTGTGGTGTAGGCTGGCAGCTGTGTAGCTCGTATTTGACCTCTAGTCTGGGAAGCTCCATGTGTCGCCGGTGGGGCCCTAAAAAGCTAGAGGGAAAAAAAAAAAATTCTGGCCAGGCTCAGTATTGTACAGCCCTGTAAGTCTGCCTTTCAGAGTGGCTCCTTATATTCTTAGAAAATGCAAGATTCAATTGCTTCTCCAGACTAGTAGTTGCTGGCTAGCACAGTCACCTCTATTTAATTTATAGTACAATGAACAATATGCAGCCATTAAGAAAAAAATGCACATCTAGCTATTTTAGATAGGGTTAACTTCCTAATCTTTTTATTTTTTGGGGCCACACCCAAGGCATATGGAAGCTACCAGGCCAGGGACTGAACCAGAGCTGCAGGTGCTACAGCTACAGCAATGCAGGATCTGAGTCATGCCAGGGACCTACACCACAGCTCACGGCAACACAGGATCTCCAACCCACTGAGCGAGGCGAGGGATAGAACCTGCATCCTCATGGATCCTAGTCAGGACTATTAACCTTTGAGCCACGACGGCAACTCCCTAGGGTTAACTTTCAAACTATAGTTTTAGGTGGAAGAAATATCAGAAAACAGTCACAGATTAGCACTTCTGTTAAAAAAAAAAAAGTTGGAAGTTGTATCTATGTTGTAAAACGCATATTTATAATGACATGTAAGACACTGGTGAATGGTTGTTTTCCTAGAAGGGAACTGGAAAGCTAAGGAGAGGAACAGACCAATTTCTTACTTTTCAAATTTTGTGCTATTTGTATTACCTCTTACCCTGAAACAGAAAGGTGGCACTGGTGTAAAACCAGTGACATAATAAAGTGTCGTCTGGTCGGCAGTATTGTACCAGCGTTAACGTACCAGTTTTGGTAAATGTACCAAACACAGCTTTGCTGCTGCCTTTTCCTGATGCTACTCATCACACTCCCCACCCCGCCCCCGCCCCGGACTCTGGCATTTTCACACACTGTTCCCCACACATGGGATGTCTCTCACTCTCTCCTTGTCCTTGGAACCTGCATCCATCCTTCAAGGCCAAGTTCACCAGTTACTTGCTCTGAAATGCTTTCTCTCTCCTCCTCAGTCCTCTAAGACATGGTATTTAGCTTGTGACAGTGTTTTCTATCATTTCACGCTTGCTATCAGCTGGATTCCCCAGGAAGCAGACTCTAAGATGAAAATCAGTGAGACAGGCTCTGCAGGATACAGAACCTGTGGCTGCGGAGAGCCGACTGTACTGTGCAACTTCCCGTAAGGAACGTGAGCATCCCCGGATCTCGGTTATCTGTGGGAAGGGGGGTGAGGGCTTTTCGAACCAACCCCCTCAACACCGAGGGCCAACTCCATGCTCTTTCCTCAGCAAGTGTCCACAGAAGCATGCAGAGATATAAACCTCCTCCATGATTCGAGGCTTGAAAACCACGAGTAATTCACCCATTTGGCAAAGATGACATTCAAGGAAAAAAATTTCTTAAATAAAATTTTAGTCAATGACTTTTTAGGTCTTTTGTCTTTTCAAGCAAATGAATACTTTTATTAACATGGTAAATTTTTTTTTTTTTTAACACATGGTAGGGTTCTTGACCTCAAATACTTGTCAGGTCTGCTGCTGAAATGAACTTATAGCTAGACAACTTACGGATCTTGAAAATACCTAGTCCCTATACAGTTTAGGGTCCAAAACAGCCCTTGCTTTTCTCCCCAGACCTTCAAGGGCTTTTGCAAATACCGCTTTTATTTTATGCCCAGGATGCCCTAAAATGCATCAGGGTATTGTATCAATTATACAGAACACCAAGACCTACCTCATGTTCTATTCTCAGTTCCATGTCAAATAAAGCTGAGTAAGGTTGTCCAAACAAACTGACCAGACAGGTTACATCACACAGTGTGCCGCATAAAACTTAAATTTTGAACAAAATACATCTCTCCTCCTTTGGTCTCACACAGAAATTAAAGTCCCCAAACAATACTGTCCTCCACCCCTTCTGATTCATCAGTCCCAGCCAGGTCAGCCCCATTCACATTCCCAGTTGAAGTCTGGTCCCTTCTTCAGCTTCTTTAGCAACTGCTGCACGGAGTCGTCTTCTAGAAATCATGCAGTTCCTTCAGCACCTTCAGAGCCGGAGAACTCCAACTCTGAGTCTCATCCGTCACACACAGACCCAAAGTTCCAGGAAGCTATCAGGTCACACAGGAAAGAGCAAAGCACCTCAAAAATTTAGAAACAATAAAAGCCCAGGAACAAACGTGACTGCTGCAAGAGCTTACAATCTAGGCCCTAATTCTTGCACGAGAACGTTTTCCAAATAAAAGTTACCTCCCCAAACAAAAACACTTAACGGTCAAAACTCATATTGAGGTCATTAACCACAGACCATAGCGGAAACGTAGTGTAAGCGAGGACAAGAGTGTAGACAGAGAAAAAAAAAACAAAAGGCTCTCTGGTTTCAGCTTCTCCAGGGTGTCAGCCAATCTCCATCAGTGGACCAGAATCCATTGGCTGTAAACCTGAAGCGCAATTGGGAGAAACTCATCGTTAACAGGTTGATCCCGAGGAAAAACCCAACCAAATACCCTCACGCCTTCAGCCTCGCAGGCCTCCTCTTCTGGACGCCATCTGACTCTTTTCAGGCTTCCAGCAAAATCTGGAATCGTCCAGTAACGGCCTTCCCTCCCGTAGCTGGGTATTTATTTCTGTCCGCCCCAGCTCGGCGGCCTTTCCACGATCTCGCTCCCCCCGGGACTTCTGTTTATGCCCCTCGAGTTGATTCTACTGACCGTGACCTTAGGTGGCAAACAAGCACGTCCCGAGTCAAAACCAACCAACCCACCCGCTTTTTTCTCTAGTTTTCAGAGATTCAAAGAGATAAACAAACGATCTTCTCTAGCACCTCCTACGGCAAAACCCGAGCACGTTCTACTCTCTTCTCCCGACTCCCACCCGGGGGGCAACTCCTGGGACCCCGCGCGGCTCCCGCGGGCCCCCGCCTTACCGCCGCTTCAGGACGATTCGCTCTTCTCTATCCGCCGGACCAGCTCCACCAGCATCTCTGCCATCTTCGCGATCTCCTTGGCCTTCTCCTCGGCCTTCTCGCACCTCTTGGTCCCTCGGCCCTCGACTCCGTCGTCCGGATTCTGGAGGTGGTTGAGCGCGCTCTCCTCCGAGGCCTCCACCTGCGTCTTGATCTGGATGAGCATATTGTCCATCTCCCACAGCTTGCTCCTGTTGCGCATGTAGGCTCTCCCGTGCTCGCGGGTCAGCGCCGCGATGTCCTCCCGCATCTCGTTGATGACCGGGAGCAGGAACTGCTCGAAATCCTCCTCGGGCTCCAGCACCTCCACCTCCTCCGGCTCTGCCAGCTCGACGATGTCCAGGGGCCGCATCTTCTCCCGCTGCTCCGGAACCGCAGTAGCCGAGTCGGCTGCAGAGAGAAAATGGAGACTTGCTATGCTTACCAACACACTTCCAGAATATTCTTTAAAACTTTCACCCCGTTTCAACTTTTCGCCTCAGAGCAGTCACCGAATCGAGCGACTTACGAGCTGAGAAGCGGAGGACAAAATGGAGTCCTAGCCGTCAACCAGCGCCCTGCGTGTTGCGGCCCCTTTCACGACACGGCCGTGCCTCTTTACGGTCAGGCGGCGGGTAGATCTCGCTGCGGGGGGCGCGCACGTCAACGGCGGGCGACGCAATCCGCTCTACGCGGCCGCGCGCGCGCGCACGCTCCATCTTATACCTCCTCCCCCCTCGCTCGACGCCCGCTCTACGCCTGTCGGCCGCCACACGCACGCGCGCGCACGCGCGCGCACGCTCTCCCTTCTCCCTCCTCCGCCGTCGTCTCCGTCTCGCTCCGGTCGGCTCCCCGCCCCCAGCACGCACGAGCACGCGCGCGCACGCTCTCTCTTAACTTCCCTCCCCCTTCACCCCCGTGCTGCTTCCAGCGGCCACCCTGGCTGTGGAGCTGAGGCGTCGCGGTACTGACTCCTCTTAAAAGAGTTTCTCCAGCGTGGAGTTTACAGCTTTTAAAGATCTGAGCGTCATCCTTCTGCGCTAAACGAGGAAGGTCCCACGTAGTGATGTTGTCAAAGTCTGACGTCGCGGCCTCGCGCAGATGGCCCCCTCCCAAACATCTTAGAGCTGCAGCTAGAGATTTTCATACTAAGCGAAGTAAGTCTGAAAGAGAAAGACAAATATCATATAACTTATATGTGGAATCCAAAGTATGGCACAAATGAACCTGTGCCACAAGACAAAAAAACTTAGGAAAAGAAGCAGGCTCACAGACCTGGAGAACAGACTTGTGGTTGCCAAGGGGGAGGGGGAGGGAGTGGATGGACGGGGAGTCGGGCTTGGTGGATGCAGGCTATTCCATTTAGAATGGATAAGCAGTGAGATCCTACTGCACAGCACAGGGAACTATGTCTAATCCCCCCCCCTTTTTTTTTTGCTTTTTAGGGCTGCTCTGGCGGCACATGGAGGTTCCCAGGCTAGGGGTCCAGGCAGAGCTACAGCTGCCGGCCTTCGCCACAGCCACAGCAACGCGGGATCCGAGCCGCGTCTGCGACCTACACCACAGCTCACGGCAACGCCGGATCCTTAACCCACTGAACGAGGCCAGGGATCGAACCCACAACCTCATGGTTCCTAACTGGAATTTGTTTCCGTTGTGCTACTACGGGAACTCCTATGTCCAATCACTTGTGATAGAACATAATAGAAGATAATGTGAGAAAAAGAATGTTTATGTATATATGTGTATATATATATATATATACACATATATATGTATGACTGGGTCACTTTGCTGTGCAGCAGAAATTGATAGAACATTGTGAATCAACTGTACTTTAAAAACTTTTTAAAAAGATAAACAGTAGTCATGAAAATGCTTTGTAAATACCAGGCATAGATATACGTTTGGACTTTTCTCAGTTCTTTATATTTGGTTGATCTTGTAAAAATCCAACTTTGGGGAGTTCCCATCGTGGCTCAACTGAAACAAATCTGATCAGCATCCATGAGGACGCAGGTTCTATCCCTGGCCTCGCTCAGCGGGTTAAGGTTCCAGGGTTGCCATGAGCTGTGGTGTAGGTCGCAGACCTGGATCTGGATTTGGTGTGGCTGTGGTGCAGGCCAGCGGCTACAGCTCTGATTCATCCCCTAGCCTGGGAACCTCCATATGCTGCTGGTGCAGCCCTAAAAAGGCAACAACAGCAAAAAATTCCAACCACATTGGTACTGTTATACTCTTCTTTTACTGACTTTTAACTTAATTGCATTCTGCTTAGACATAGAGTTCTGGGAGTTCCTGCTGTGGTGCAGTGGGTTAAGACTTTAACTGCAGCAGCTTGAGTTGTTGAGGAGCGGAAGTGCAGGTTCTCTCCCGGCCTGGAACAGTTCCCAAGGTGGGGAGGCCGTTGGGTGCAGGGTGTCGGGAGCAGACGGGTGCCCAACCCCGTCTTTATTATCTGACCCCTTCTGGCCCACAGGAACGCAAACTGCTGTGCTTCCCGTCCTTTCTCTTTTGCTGCTTCTCGGAGACTTGAACAGCTCAACAAACCCAAAGCCTGAGGTTATCAGAAATGGATGGGGGAGATCCCCTCGTGGCTCAGTGGTTAACGGATCCGACTAAGAACCATGAGGTTGCGGGTTCGATCCCTGGCCTCGCTCAGTGGGTTAAGGATCCGGCGTTGCTGTGAGCTGGGGTGTAGGTCGCAGACGCGGCTCGGATCCCGCGTTGCTGTGGCTGTGGCGAAGGCCGGCGGCTACAGCTCCTGTTAGACCCCTAGCCTGGGAACCTCCACATGCCGCAGGTGCGGCCCTAGATAAGGCAAAAAGACAAAAAAAAAAAAAAAAAGAAATGGATGGGGACACTGGGGCTGGTAACAAGGCTTACATGTTTTATCTTGTTAGTGGGGGAAGGAGGAAGGCGAGCAGGTGACAAGGCCATCTGGGTGGTGGCCAAGAATAATAATTACTTTACTTTGAGAAATATAGGCTTATTCACGATTATTAGGGCAGAACTCCCAGGAGAGAGATACTAACAAAACTGAAAAGACAAATAGAACTTCCAAAGCAGTGAGGCGAAAAGCGAGAATAAAACAGAAATCTGACCAACTGAAAAGAAAAGAAAAATGAGAAAGAAAAACAGGAAGTAATATATAAATAAAAGAGCGAAGAAATAAAGTCCAATCAGTGAGATGACGACTTTTTTTAAAAGATAGAAACTGGCCTTTGGAGTCAAACCCCAAGATCCAGGCGTTCTTTTGTGGCACAGTGGGTTAAGGGTCCAGTGACGTTGTCACTGCAGGGGCTTGGCTCGCTGCTGTGGCCGTGTGTTTGATGCCTGGCCCGAGAACTTCCACATACTGTGGGCATGGCCAAAAAATTTTGAAAAAAAATCCAAACACTAAAATACAAGTGTTATTTACAAGAAACACACCAATGATTCAATGACAATGAATATATAAAAATGAGAGTAGAGTTTAAAGTCAAGAGCATGAGGAGTTCCTGTCATGGCTCTGTGGTTAATGAATCTGACTAGGAACCATGAGGTTGCAATCCCTGGCCTCGCTCAGAGGGGTTAAGGATCCGGTGTTGCTATGAGCTGTGGTGTAGGTTGCAGATGCGGCGTTGCTGTGAGCTGTGGTGTAGGTTGTGGATCCCGCGTTGCTGTGGCTGTGGCGAAGGCCTGCAGCTACAGCTCCTGTTAGACCCTTAGCCTGGGAACCTCTACATGCTGCGGGTGAGGCCCTAGATAAGGCAAAAAAAAAAAGTCAAGAGCGTGAAACAAATAAAGAGGGACATTGTCCACTGATAAAAGATACAACTTGCAAAGAATTACGTATGTCAGTTATCTATTGCTGTATTTAAAACACCCCAGAACATAATGGCTTTGAACCCTAACAATCACTTGCCACATTTCTGGGGTTCAGGAATCAGCAGGGCTCCCTGGTTGTGAGACTGTACTCCTTCTCAGATGGGACTGGAGGCAGCCAAAACTCAGACTGGGCCTTGAACCCATGATCCCTGACCTAGGAGGGGACTCAAACCCATTTTATTTATTTATTTATTTATTGATTGATTGATTGATTTATGGCCATGTCCACAACATGCAGAAATTCCTGGGCCAAGGATCAAACCCATGCTACAGCAGTGACAATGCCAGATCCTTAACCCACTGCACCACCAGGGAAATCCTCCACTATATCATTGTTGTTATTATTATTATTTTGCTTTTTAGGGCTGCACCCATGGCATATGGAGGTTCCCAGGCTAGAGGTCAAATCAGAGCTGTAGCTGCTGGCCTACACCACAGCCACAGCCACACAGGATCCGAGCCACATCTGCAACTTACACCACAGCTCACGGCAACGCCAGGTCTTTAACCCACTGAGCAAGGCCAAGGATTGAACCCGCATGCTCATGGATACAGTCAGATTCGTTAACCGCTGAGCCAAGATGGGGACTCCATACCCCACTGTATTTTAATTGAAACAGCTTATGTGGTGTCAGGACTTCCTGAAGCTCAAGCTCTTGTCTTGATGCAGAAGGAATTCAGTGTGAGGCCAAGTGGAAGGCAGAGTGAGTTTATGAACATAGGACACTTGGGAGAGACACAAGTGGGAGACAGGGGAGTGCAGCCCTAAGAAAAGAGGGCTACATGGAGTTCCCGTTGTGGCTCAGCAGAAACAAATCTGACTAGGATCCATGAGGATGCGGGTTCGATCCCCGGTCTCGATCAGTGGGCTAAGGATCCGGCGTTGCTGTGAGCTGTAGTGAAAGTTGCAGATGTGGCTCGGATCCTGCGTTGCTGTGGCTGTGGTGTAGGCCGGCAGCTGTAGGTCCGATTCGATCCCTAGCCTGGGAACTTTCACATGCCGTCGGGTGTGGCCCTAAAAAGCAAAAAAAAAAAAAAACTAAACAAAACCAAACCCAAAAAACCCAACATTATTTATTTAGGGCTGTACCCGTGGCATATGGAGGTTCCCAGGCTAGGGCTCGAGTTGGAGCTGCAGCTGCCAGCCTACACCACAGCCACAGAAATGCCAGATCTGAGCCGTGTCTGTGACCTACACCACAGCTCATGGCAACGCCAGGTCCTTAACCCACTGAGTGAGGCCAGGGATCAAACCTGCATCCTCATGGATCCTAGTCAGATTCGTTTCCACTGATCCATGATGGGAACCCCCCCACAATTTTTTTTTGGTCTTTTTTTTGGGGGGGGTTGCACCCATGGCATGTGGGGGTTCCCAGGCTAGGGGTCTAATCGGAGCTACAGCTGCCAGCCTACGCCACAGCTCACGGCAACACCAGATCCTTGACCCACTGAGCGAGGCCAGGGATTGAACCCACAACCTCACGGTTCCTAGTTGGATTCGTTTCCACTGAGCTACGATGGGAACTCCCCCCCCCAAATTTTTTTTAAAGGACACATACATGTAATGGTCAACCAAGTCAGGAAATAAACCCATGCCAACGTTCCCAGAAATTCTGGTGGGTCTCTTCTTAATCCAGTTCTCCCATTCCCTGCCAGAGGTAACCACTCTTGGGACTTTCAGGTAGCGATTTCTTCATTTTCTTTATTGTTTTATTGACTATAAATGCAGTAATCAATAATGTGGTATAGTTTTTCCCCCATTTTATTTATTTATTTATTTTTAATTTTAATTTTTATTTTTTGTCTTTTTGTCCTTTTATGGCCACAACCGCAGCATATGGAGGTTCCCAGGCTAGGGGTCTAATCGGAGCTGGAGCTGCCGGCCTACAGCCACAGATCCGAGCCGCATCTGCGACCTACACCATAGCTCACGGCAACCCCAGATCCTTAACCCACTGAGCAAGGCCAGGGATCGAACCCGCAACCTCATGGTTCCTAGTCAGATTCGTTAACCCCTGCGCCACGTCGGGAACTCCTTTCCCCCCATTTTAAAAATTGCTAGAAGTGGAATCATAATTATTTCTTTTTGTCTTGGTTCTTTTGCTCAATATCCTGTGCATGTGTTGGCTGGATAGATAGTTCACTCATTCAGTGTTCTACGGCAGATGTTCTTTTTTTTTAAATCTTTTTTTAGGGCTGCACCTGCAGCCAATGGAGGTTCCCAGGCTAGGGGTCAAATCAGAGCTACAGCTGCCGGCCTACACCACAGCCACAGCAACGCCAGATCCTTAACCCACTGAGCGAGGCCAGAGATGGAACCCACATCCTTATGGATACTAGTCGGATTCATTTCTGCTGAGTCACGATGGCAACTCCTGGCAGATGTTCTCAAGTTTGAGGATATGGAGTTCCCGTCGTGGTGCAGCGGTTAACGGATCCGACTAGGAACCATGAGGTTGCAGGTTTGATCCCTGGCCTTGCTCAGTGGGTTAACGATCCGGCATTGTTGTGGCTGTGGTGTAGGTCACAGATGTGGCTCGGATCTGGCATTGCTGTGGCTGTGGCGTAGGTCGGCAGCTGTAGCTCCTGTTAGACCCCTAGCCTGGGAACCTCCATATGCCCCAAGTGTGGCCCTAAAAAGCAAAAAAAAAAAAAAAAAAAAAAAAAAAAAAAAAAAAAAAAAAAAAGAAAGAAAGAAAGAAAATTGAGGATATGCATCAGGATAACCTGCCAATCTTACTAAAAGGCACGGTGATGTGCCCAACCCGCGAGTTGGGATTTATTTCAAATGCATCAAGGGCTGACGATTTGTATTTCTAACAACTTTCCAGGTGACGCTGGTACCGCTGGCCTTGGGCTCACATTTGGAGACCCACTGCACTGTCCTGCTGCTGACAATGGGTCTTTGGGTTGTTCACCATTTGCGGCTGTCATGAGCAACGCCACGACCTGAGCCACGAGCAACACCACAAGAACAGATACCATACCTGTCAGTCCCACCTGCTCCTGAAAAAACAAGTCTTGGGCACATCTTGGAAATTTTAACTAGGCTCTCCCAAAATGTTTCGGTGTCTAGAAATCTGTGTACACGTGCAGAGAGAGAGAAGTTATACTAGGTACGGTTGTGGTCAGCTGAGTTGTGTCTCTCCAAAGATATGCTGACATCCTAATTGCTGGTGCCGGTGAAACTCGTGTCCTGTGCTGAAGCTGCATCTGCCACCTACACCACAGGGCGCCACAGCGCAGGCCCTTCATGCACTGAGCGAGGCCAGGGAGCGAACCTGAATCCTCATGGATACTAGTTGGGTTCTTAACCCACTGAGCTCCAACAGGAACCCCAACTGCCCACCCCTTTTATGGAAAGCAGAGGGAGACAGGTGTTCCTCATTCTTGCACGCACTCACTTGTCGACGTTCAGCCAACCACTCCCCGCCGAGAGGGAATGGAACAGGTCTGAACAGCTGCTCCTGCAAACGTGGTGAGGTGAGTGGGCCTGGATCCCAGGGTGGCCCCTGGGCGGCGCCCGGTCTCAGACCCGGTGAAGTCCTGCTGGCGGGGGAACCTCCTCCTGAGGCCAGGACGAGCTCACTGGTGGGCAGAGCTGGGCCCTGGGGTCTCTGGCTGCAGGGCCCTGGCTACCCAGGGTCTACAGCCTGCACGGTGGTGTGTGGGGATGGGTCAGGGGCTCTCTGGTGGACAGATCCCTGTCCTGGGGTGGCTGTGGGCCCAGAGGGTAGTTAGGCGGCCTTTCTGCAGGTGAGTGGGGCTGTGTCCCCGAGATGGAGCAGACAGTGCTGGGGATTCCTTTTCCCGGGCGCTGTGATACAGACACATGACCTGGGCTTTGCCCATCCCACGTCCCAGCCTCAGATGGTGACTCAGACTCCAGCGACATAAGGAACCAGGGATGGCGGGGGAGGGACCGGGGTGTCAGAGGTAGGGAGCCAGCGGTGGAAGCATCCGTGGTAATCACTCGCCAGCCTCCGAGATGCAGAGGGCAGGGGACCACAGCGCGGGAAGCTAGAGTGACGTGCTCGCGGGACCTAAAGTCTTCGTGTTTGAAAGGAATAGCAAGCGGGCGGTAGTCCTTAAGACGCCTGTTCCCCTGCTGTCAGAACGTCAGCACGACGGACAGCGGCCGCGTTGGGTCATGGCGCCCTCTGGTGGCCACCTTGGAAAAGCGCAGGACATGACCGGGACCCGGCGAGAGGATCAGGGGAAGACGAAGGCCAAGTGGAGGGATGCGCTGCCCCAAGCCGGAGGAGCCAAGACCGGCGGCAGCCCCCAGAGGCTGGCGCAGAAGCACTGAACGACTCTGCCTTACCCGCCAGGGAAGGCCCGATCATGCCTGCGGACACTTTGATCTTGGACGTCCGGCCTCTGGAACTGGGAAAGCATGTCGGTGTCTGGGGTTTTAGCCCCACGCTTTCCAGGCAGCCCCGGGATTCAGTAGCGTGGCGGGACGTCTCAGACTGCCCGCTGTGCTCACTAACAGCACCCGCGTTCATCCTGCCGCGCGCCCCCGCGTGGATGACCAGTTCCAGGGCCCCCTGCCTTGCCCTAGGCCAGCGAGGGCCGCTCCTGTCGCACCCCTGGTTCCCGGCCTGAGCCCGCGGGGCGGAGGTGAGAGCACAGCGCAGAGGGCCCTGGTGGGAGGCACCGGGTCTGGCCTGGCAGGCTGTGGTCTGGAAGCTGGCGGAGGACAGGCCAGTCGGGGACATTCTCTCTGCTGTCGGCCTGCCGCTTCTAGGCGATGGCCACGGAGCCCACAGGGAAAGCCCTCCGAAGGCAGCCCCCTGCAGGGCGGGATGTGTGGCTTGTGGTAACTGTGAACTGGGGGGCCTGGCTGGGCCTGGCCGGCGGCAGCACCGCGCCGGGAGGGGAGCCTGTGTCGGGAATAAGTACCTGTCCCCTGGCAACAGTGCACCCGACCTGCCACCAGCTAGGTGCTGGCTGTCCCCTCAGGGAGTCCTGCCATGCCCGAGGCCACCTCATGCCCCGGAGACGGGACCTCAGAGGGGGCGGGGGCCAGTCAGCCCTGGAGAAGCGAAGTCCCTGTTTTGTGACACTTTTGTGCTGGGCTTGGCTGGGGAAGAGGCGGACCAGCCTCAAGGCAGGTGTCACATCACCTGACGCCTGAGGTTTTCTGGGGGTGCCTTGCTCAGTGTCGACCTGGGACACCCGAGGTCCGCCCCCACACTTGGTCTCTGGGCCGCTCTGTCCTCCCCCTCCAACCCCCCCCCCACTCAGTTCCACTGCCACACCTTAGTGTAGAGCCGAACCTCAGGCCATCTTTCCTTCCAGGCAAAATGCACAGAATGATGCACCGCCCCAAGGTTCACCCACTGGGCTCACGTCTTTGTTTCACAGGGCCGCTGTGAATGGGGTTATGATCACGGACACAGCCGTCGCCAAGGGGCGGGGCTGAGGCATCAGAAGCCGACCTCTCTCCCTCCAGCCCTGCCAGCCCCTGGCAGTGCCTCCTGTTGGCAAACCCACCCCAGTCTATGCTGGCAGAGAGCCAGGCAGTGCGCTGCCGGACAAGACTCAGCCCGGCAGGGACGGAGCAGGGCAGGGAGCAGCGGCGGCCAGGGGGGCAGGGAGCCGCTTCTCCTCCCTGGGGAGACGCCGCGGGGAGGGAAGCGGTTTCACACGGGCCTGCAGTTCAGGACGTCACAGCCGTTACCACGCTCTTCATCTTTCCGCTCCTTAGGGGTTACTGACATACAGCGTTAACTTCAAGTCAACTGTGTAGTAAATGATTCTTCCCAGTAAATTCTACCTAACAGGATGAGTGCCAACCATCGCTTAGTTCCCTGTGCTTCCCCGTGGGACTGTCTCCCAAGGGGCCCCATTCTCCCATCACAGGCCTGAGCCTCTCCCCGCCCCTGGGGACACTGATGGCCAGTGGTGGGAGAGGACCCAAGAATGGCCAAGCAGGGCCCCTTTCCAGACTTGGAGAGTTTTATTCCCGGGGCGCCTGTGGTGCAGGCACATGATCTAGGCTCTGCCCATCCCATGTCCCTGCCTCAGGTGATGACTCAGAATCCACTGACGTAAGAAATCAGGGTTGGGAGTTCCCGTCGTGATGCGGAGGAGATGAACCTGACTAGCATCCATGAGGTTGCAGATCTGATCCCTGGCCTCGCTCAGTGGGTTAAGGATCCAGTGTTGCCATGAGCTGTGGTGTGGGTCACAGATGCAGCTCGGATATGGTGTTTCTGTGGCTGTGGTACTGTAGGCCTGCAGCTGTA
The DNA here is from genome assembly GCA_004024745.2 of Catagonus wagneri. Classification (NCBI taxonomy): domain Eukaryota; kingdom Metazoa; phylum Chordata; class Mammalia; order Artiodactyla; family Tayassuidae; genus Catagonus; species Catagonus wagneri. The sequence goes on from PVHT021183711.1 coordinate 792,499, forward strand.
GCTCTGATTCAACCCCTAGCCTGGGAACCACCATATGCCGTGGGTGAAGTCCTGAAAAGCAAAAAAAAAAAAAAAAAAAGAAGAAGAAGAAACTAGGGATGTCAGGGAGGGAGGTGGGGGCAGGGGTCAGAGCCGGGGAGGGAAGCCAGCATGCATGGTTATCACTGTGGGCGGACGTGGTCCTTCGCTGGCCAACCTCTGAGATGCACAGGTCAGGGAACCACACCCAGGAAGCTAGAGTGACGTGCTTGAGATGCCTAAAGTCTTCTGAGTTTGAAAGGAATAGCAAGTGGGGCAGTAGCCCCTGAGACTTTTTCCTCGGCGGTCAGTCTCTCAGGACCAAGGACAGCGGCCGTGTTGGATCATGGCGCCCCCTGGTGGCCATTGTGGAAAAGAGCGGGCCATGGCCACCAGGGACTCCGGGTGCAGGTACCTGAAGACCCAGGGAGGCCGGACAGGTTGTGGTCAGGTCCTGGAGCCCCGGTGGGTACAGTCCTTCCCTCGGGAGCAACGTGGGGAGCATTTCTAGAGATGAGGACTCCTTTTTTTTTTGCCTTTTTGTCATTTTAGGGCCACATATGCAGCATGTGGAGGTTCCCAGGCTAGGGGTCTAATCAGAGCTGTAGCCGCCGGCCTATGCTGCAGCCACAGCAACGCAGGACATGAGCCGCATCTGTGACCTACACCACAGCTCACGGCAACGCCGGATCGTTAACCCACTGAGCAAGGCCAGGGATCGAACCCACAACCTCATGATTCCTAGTCGGATTCGTTAACCACTGCGCCACGATGGGAACTCCTGGATGAGGACTCTTTTAACAGAGAATAATCAAACAGGTTTCAGATGAGCCGGGATTCTTAGGGCTTTGCAGGAGAGTGACAGGGATACAGATGTGTTCTGGACCAGGAGGGATCCCAGTGTGAACAGGAGACGGGACACGGCTGGAGCCTTTGGAGACGATGTGGGCAGAGGGGACCAGCTGGATTCTGAGGACCTTTACACGAGCCTTGCCTGAAGCCCATGGCTGGCCCACCCCCAGCACCTGTCTCTAGCCTCCACCTGCTGACCTGCGGGGCAGTGTGGCTGGGGCAAAGCTGTTTGAGGAGGTCATAGACAAACTCTGCCGTGACAGTGTGCCCTCGGGCAGCTCCTTAGCTTCTCGGCACCTCAGTTTCCTTATCTGTAAACGGGCTGCGAGGGTGTTGACCACCAGGCAGTGGTGAGCACTCCGTGGGTGGGTATTTGCCAGTGCTTGGAACACACAGGGCCAAGAGATGTCCATTACAGTGACAGAGGCCACTCCCCTGCTGGGTGGTGCCCCAGGGACCCCTGTATTTTGGGTCACCCACCTTACAAGGCCACTGGAAGAGAAGACGGAAGGGGAAGCAGAAATGAAGGCCTGGGCAACTTAATATGTGCCTGGCAGCCATCTCTGTCCATCCCCAACCTGCCAGCCAGGAAGTAGCACCTCATCACGCAGAGTAAAACTGAGGCCCTGAGTGACTGCTTATGGCCACAGGGCAGTCGGGGGGAAGCCAGGACTAAGGCCGGGGGTGGGTCAGGCCCCAGGAGTTGTGCACTGGCCCTGCTCCAGGGTCAAGTGGCTTGCCCACACAACAGAGGTGCCGCTGGGATGGTGGCTGGCTGTAGACTCTGCACCGTGGACGTCTCCCATGCTGTCCAGGCACGTCTGTAGCGGTTAAATCCGTGTGCAGTTTCCACACAGATGGTAAGGAGCTCCTGTGCTGTCCCGGGGCTGGATCTAGTAGAGGACAAAGTGAAGCCTCGTGAAGCCTGTAGTCTAGCGGGTGAGGAAGGTGTTAACCAAACACAGAAATTAAGGTTGAATTATACCCGCCAGTAAATGCTATGGAGGAGAGGGCGGGAGGGCCCCAGAAGCTCTCTCAGAGAGGGGGTGGCGTAAAGGAGGAACAGCAACCGGCCATAGAGAGCGGACGAAGATGCCTCCCAGTAGAGGGAGCAGCACACGCAAAGGGGCTGAGGGTGGACGTGGCCGTGAACTGGTGGTTCCAGAAGGATGTGACTCTTTCCAGGGGGAGGAGACACAGCATCAAGGACACGCACACGGAGGAGGAAGAGGATCCTAAGGATGGAGCGTGTGCTCTGGGGGGCCTTCTCACATTCCATCTAGAAAGACAGAATGGAGCAGAAGTATGGGAGGCGGGGCCAGAAAGGCAGATGGAGTGAATCCCGAAGCATCTGAGACTCAGCCTGAGAGTCAGGCTCCTGGAGGGCAGACTCCGAAAGGATGGAACACGACGCCGGGGCCCAGGCTGCGGTGGGGAGGTCCTTGGCATCGGATGCCACCTTGGGTAGTTTGCCCTTGAAGGCAAGCGTGAGCCCCCAGGCCAGTCCGCCTGCCCTAGAGAACGGAGAATGCCGATGTTCCAGAGATTAAATGGAAAGGGTGCCAGTGTGTCCATCTTACAAACTCCCACGCATCACAAAGGGAAGCTGGGGAGTTCCCGTCGTGGCGCAGTGGTTAACGAATCCGACTAGGAACCATGAGGTTGCGGGTTCGATCCCTGCCCTTGCTCAGTGGGTTAACGATCCGGCGTTGCCGTGAGCTGTGGTGTAGGTTGCAGACGCGGCTCGGATCCTGCGTTGCTGTGGCTGCGGCGCAGGCCAGTGGCCACAGCTCCGATTAGACTCCTAGCCTGGGAACCTCCACATGCCGCGGGTGCGGCCATAAACCCGCGGCCATAAAATGACAAAAGGCAAAAAAAAAAAAACAAAAAAAAAACAAAGGGAAGCTGGGATGTTCTTTCTCTAGAACGTCCAGAACGAGTCATGCTTCACACTCACTTGCAGCTGGGACCTAGATCGATAAGATTTTACCTGCTGCGTGCCCATGTGTGACACTGGGAACAAGGTGGCATTGCTACAGCGGAGCTGCAGCACCCTGTGTTCTCACGGTGCTTGGATTCAACGTGGAGCTTGGGGTCCATCTCCCTGAAGCAGCCAAAACACACATGGTACCGGCCCTTCTGCTTGACAATAATTTGTTGCCGATAACTAATATCCAAGAACCCAGAACCTCAAGTAGCCTCTTCAGGCTGGGCATGGCCGAGGCTGGTCTAGAAAGAACTTCTCTTGTGCCGTAGCCTGTCCCTGCAGGGACATGCCACCTCCAAGTGAGGGACAGCCAGCCTCTGGGGCTGTCACAGAAGCTGCCTCAAAACCTCTCCGCCCCAGGTGGCCTCCAGCCTCCAGATTTGTGAGAAATTTCAGTTCTGCTTCTAAGCCCCTGTGTCTGGTTACGAAGGATTTAACAGCAGGAGACAGAGTACCAGGCAGCTGAGATGATCTGAAGTTGACAGTGTTGGCCCATCCTGGGGGCACAGGGGATGTCAGCTCTCCCATGGGAGACAGAGGGGAAGGGATTAGAGATGCAGAGAAGTGGGAATGAGCAGGAGCGAAGGTGGTAGGTGAGATCAGTGTTCCCCAGAGAGCACTCCGTTTACCAGTCATGAGCATCACCAACCAGCTCAGAGATGGGACTGTCCCCATAGGCCAGGGCTGAAGGGAGCGGTGCCGTTACAGAAGGAAGACTGACGAGGGCATATAGCAAAGTGTCCCCGTTTCTTCCCCATGGATCTCAAGGCTGTTGACTCAGGTAACCAGACCCCGGGACAGGGGTCAATACCCAGCTATTTTGAGGACTGTGGCTTAACTGCAGTAAACCTCTATTGTCATGGAGTCTCTGGGGTGGAGAAATCAGGAGCAGCTTAGCTGGGGTTTTTTGGCTCATGGTCTTGAATGAGGTTTTGGTCAAGGTGACACGTGGGAGTCCTGGAGCTGGGGCTGGGCTGGAGGACCAGCCTGGGGGTTGCTGGACTTCCGGCTGGTGAGCTAGTGCTGGCTGTGGGCAGGACGCCTCAGCTGCTCTTCGTGTGGCCTCTCCACAGGCTGCCTGAATGTCCCACCATAAGACTGCTTGCTTCTTGCCGAATGAGAAGTCCAAGAGATGACATAGGTGACATCAGGCCACAGCATGCTCTTGAGTGAGGAGGCGTGACCGTGGGCACATGTCCACGGGGTCTGCTGCTCCCATTCTGAGCCCAACTCCCAGAACCTGCTGGCCCGAGAGAGGGATGGGACTGTCAGTTGAAGGCTCAGTTGGGCAATGATTTGTGTCATTGGAGCACCGTCCCCTAGGGGACATACACACCCCAAATCAGTAACCATCATGTCCCCAGCAGGCAGACCGTGTAGGCTAGAAACGGGAGGGGTCGTCACTCCCAGGGACCTGCTTGGGAGGTGAAGTCTCATCTGCACAGCTCTGGGCTCGGCAAGTTCAGAGGACTTGACACCCAAGGGGGACGTCTTCTATGAGGTGACAAGGCAGTGCTGCCCCTTGGTCACTCTGGGCTACTCATGCCAAGAGACCAGCAGACGGGGGCAGAGTCGGCAGTCTAGCAAGGATGACCCACCTGGACGTAGGAGGAGGGAGGTCCGGGGGCTGTACGCGAGGGGCCAGAGACTTGGTCTGGGGCTCACGCGGGCGTCTCTGGTCTCCTTTACCTGGTCTGGAAGGTGAGTAAACAGGCGAACACCCTGGCTCAGGAAGGCGTGCTGACCAAGGCTCAGGCCCATTGGGAGGGAGGCTCTGGGTACCCCAGCAGGTGAGTCATCCTGCCCAGCACAGGGGCTCACTGGAGGTGAAAGGCATGGGGTGGGCAGCAGGTGGGGCGTAATGGGTGTGAGATACAACCCCAGGTGAGCCGCAGCTAGAACAGCTATTGCAAAGGCCTGGAGCAAAGACAAGGACGGACACCTCCGTGACAAGGCGTGAGGTCTCCCTGTGGCTGCAGTCAGGTGGGGCTGGAGCTGAAACAGCAGGAACTGGGACGGCTGGGCCTGGCCTGCCCCTCTGTCTGCACTCAAGTGCTCTCAGGGCTTCTCCGTGTCTCCTTCCCGCGTGGGCTGATTGAGTTTGCTAGCAGCATGGCAGCCCTGGCTCCGCGCCTGAGGCTCCCGTTCCAGGCATAGGCTGCCTTGCCGTTTCCGACAGCCTCCGAGCCACACAGGGCGTCCCTCCTACATTCTGGTGGTTACGGGTGAGTCACAAGCCCCCCCAGGAGCAAAGAGAGAAGACACAGACCCTGTTCTCAATGGGAGCAAGGCCAAGGTCAGGTCAGGGTGGGTGGGGCCCAGGGAGGGGGTGGGGCAGAGAGGAGGGGGACCTGCTTGGAGATCATGCTGTCTGGTTGTCTTTGGTGAGTGAGTGGGCAGGGTGGCCAGAAGGGAGGGTGAGTCACAGTTCTGGCCGCAATGGAAAGTGCCAGTCAGGACCTCCCGTTGTGGCGCAGCAGAAACGAATCTGACTAGTATCCATGAGGATGCAGGTTCGATCCCTGGCCTCGCTCAGTGGGTTTAGGGATCCGGCATTGCCATGAGCTGTGGTGTAGGTCTCAGATGCAGCTTGGATCCTGCATTGCTCTGGCTGTGGCTGTGGCTGTGGCTGTGGCTGTGGCTGTGGCTGTGGCGTAGGCCGGTGGCTGTAGCTCCGATTTGACCCCTAGCCTGGGAACCTCCATATGCTGTGAGGGTGGCCCTAAAAAGCTTAAAAAAAAGGAAGGAAGGAAAAAAGAAAAGAAAAGAAAAGAAAAGAAAGAAAGAAAGAAAGACAAGTGCCAGTCAGGCATTTGTCTCTGAGGCAGAGCAGTCCACAGCACAGACCCTCGGCTCCTAGGTCAGGGGGCACAGAGACAACTCCAGGCAACACTCTGCCCCCTCCTGCCTGCACCACCGCGACCAGGTCACCCTCCAGGATGGAGTCACTGAAGTTGTCATCTCATGTGTTTCTCTCACTGATCTCGGGCTTCCCTATCGCCATCTCATTTCATTTCTGTTTTGTCTTTTTAGGGCTGTACCCGCGGCATATGGAAGTTCTCAGGCTAGGAGTCGAATCAGAGCTGTAGCTGCCGGCCTACACCACAGCCACAGCAACACGGGATCCGAGCTGCATCTGAGACCTACACCACAGCTCACGGCAACACCAGATCCTCAACCCACTGAGAGAGGCCAGAGATCAAACCCGCGTCCTCATGGATCCTAGTCGAGTTCGTTAACCACTGAGCCGCAGTGGGGACTCCCATCCCGTTTCGGAACAGACTGCCGAGACTCATCTTGCCAAGGTCAGTGTGGGTCACCCAGACTAATTCTGAGCGTTTCAGGCAGTCTGGCTCCTCCAGGAGCTCTGCGATCTGGAGGAAATGAGGTGCTGTTCGTGGAAGCCAGCTTTCCTCCTTCAGATGGCGGTAACGGGGGTCCTTATTGCAAGGCCCGGACCAGGGGTTCCAAGGCATGAAGAGGTTATTAGGGCAGGCTTCTGGGTGGTGGCGCTTACTGAGTGTGGAGTTCTGCAAGGCAGCCTCGTCTCTGAGTTGAGGATCCGGTCCAGATGGGTGGGGGTGGGCAGGGAGGCGCGGCGGAAGCGCTGGGAGAGGCCCGGGGGCTGGCTTGGGCACTGAAGTGAGAGCAGCCGTGCCTGACCGCAGGGCATCTGGCAGGCTTCCCTGGGGAGGTGGCTTACGGGGTTTAGCTTAAATGTGGACAGGATCGGCCAGGAAACTGGAGATGAGGGCAGAAGGCTGAAGGGCAGTGAGCAAGTTCCACCAGCCTGCGCTGCTCGGGAGGCAGAATCTGCGTGGGCATCACCCTATCTGCTTTCTTTCCAACTTCTTACCCCAAGGTGTGGTGGCCCAGTCCGCTCGCTGGAGGCCTGGCCCTGTAGGCAGCCGACTGAAGTCCTCCAGCCCCTGCCCGCTGGCCGCTGGGATGGGCCCGCACAGCTGGCTGCCTCTGCTCATGCAGCTGGTGCTGCTGGGGCCCCAGTGGGCCTTGCACTTGTCCCAAGTCAAGGTCTTCGTGGTGCCCCACAGCCACATGGACGTGGGCTGGCTCCACACAGTACAGGTGGGTGCTGTGAGCTGCTCCCCTCATGCCCCTCGAAGCTCAAGCTCCCTGCTTCCTGCTAATCTGTGGGTGAGCTTGTGTCCTAGGGTCTGAACCGGCACGGGGTCATCAGCTTGGGTTCAAGTGCTGCCTGTTAAGTACTGGCCTGTGACCGACCATATCGTCCTTCCTCTTCCTGCCTCTGAGCCTGTTTCCCACCTGTCTCGGGGCAGGTGGTCAAAGTGGCAGAGATCAGATGAAGAGTCTGGGGGCCTCAGGAAGGCTCTGACCCCAGTTGTGGTCCAGGGGGCCCTCTCTGCACCCTGATTTCCCTTCCTGTAGGGGGAAGGGGCCTCAGAGACTTTGCACTGGCTGTTCCCTCTGCCCCAGGGCTTTCCTCCCTCCCCAGTGCCTGGAGGACTTTTTCCTTCTCTTCCTTCTAGCTGTTCCTTTGTCTTTTTTTGTTTTGTTTTGTTTTGGGGATGCACCCATTACATACAGAAGTTCCCAGGCTAGGGATCGAATCAGAGCTGCAGCTGCCGGCCTACCCGAGAACCACAGTCGTGTCACTACACCACAGCTCACAGGGACGCCAGATCCTTAACCCACTGAGCGAGGCCAGGGATCGAACCTGCATCCTCACAGATCCTAGTTGGGTTCCTTCCCGCTGAGCCACGACGGGAATTCCCTAAAAGTTCTTTCTTGATGACATCTTCCTGGCAACCCTGCCTGCTCCCCTGCACCCGTCCCCCCACCCCCTCCCTTTCATTTTAATCACCGGTTTGTTGAATGTCTGCTTTTCCCACTAGAACATTAGCTGCATGGGGCGGGGGATTCGTCCACTGTGTCGATGGATGTGGTCTCACCCCGCCTGATGGGTGGAATAGCTGCTCCTGCTGTTTGTTGATGGAATGAATGAATGAATGAATGATTGAATGAATGAATGAATGAGCAAGAGCAGGAAGGAAGAGGGAGAGACCGAATTCCTGAGGTTTCTGGGGCAGGGACTGGTATCGCTAACCAGGCCTCCTACAACTCCTTTTCAAAGGAGAAAGGAAGGACATGAGTAAATGAACAACCCCCCCACTGTGATCGTGGATGGAACACAAAGGATGATGATAAAAGAGGAGCTCATTTTACAAAGGGGGGTGGCAGGCGGGCTTGAGGCTGAGAGTTAAGTCTGGTCCTGGGCTCACTGGGCAGCCTCCATGAGGGGCCTCTCCCCAGCGTGGAGCGCTGGCCGATGTGTGGGGAAGCCAGAAGTGGAGACCGAGGCCCGGGGAAGGTCAGTGCCTGCTCAAGGTCACCGAGAAGCCACCATGCCGGCCGACTCCCTGCCCAGGCTCTCCGCAGTCCGTCAACGAGCCTCTCTGGGCATCAGGCGGTGCCAGCCGGCCCCAGTGTGCAGCAGCCACAGCCCCGTCCCTGGGGGCTCCCAGCCCGGGGGGAGGCACGTAGGTCCGCAGGTACAGCCCGGGGCCAGGTCCTGTGCACACCTGCTTCCCCATCGTTTCAGCCCAAGCGAGACCTTCTGGCCCTTTGCCCTCGCATCCTGAGGCCCCCGGACTCCCTCAAGGCCAGCCAGCACGCCCCTCTGGGGAGCTGTCCCGACCCTGGCCTGGCCTGGCTCGTCCCTCTGTCTCCTAGAGTGCCGTGGTCTCCTTCCTCATGTCTGTCCGCGAGGACAGTGTCCCATCGAAGGGGCTCTGTCCATGTGCTTCTCTCAGGGCAGCGCTGACTCTAGGTCTGGCCCAGAGTGGCCCTAACGCTCCCTAGTGGGAACAGCAGTGGAGGGAGTGAATCCCGAAGCATCTGAGACTCATCCTGAGACCTAGTTCTTTCTCTTTCAAATGCAGACTTTCACCCGCAGCTTTTAAGGCATGTGGAATATTTGGGTGAAGGCCTAGGGGAACTTGAATCGAGGTTCATCAAGTCTGGGCTTTTCTGTGGTCACCCTGACCTCTGCCTCCTTGCGGGGGCTTGTCAATCACGAATAAATAAGCAAGTGGTCAGAAGATCTGGGATGGAGCCCCTTGTATTAGTCCCCATTGCAGCAAAGCCCTGCTTGCCTGGCAGATGGCTTTCCAGCCCTGGAGACGGGCGGGGGGCCCTGAGGGACTTAGGGGTGAGGGGACACCTTCTGGTCACACACGAGGCTTATCTCTTTGCAGAAGGACACGGCTTTCTCTATGAAACATTTGGGATCCGGCCTCAGTTCTCCTGGCAGGTTGACCCGTTTGGCGCGTCAGCCACGACCCCGACCCTCTTTGCCCTGGCGGGCTTCAACGGCCACGTCATCTCCCGGATCGACTACGACCTGAAGGACGCCATGCAGCGCCAGCAGGTGAGTGGCGGGCTTTGTCCGCGGCTGCTGCCTCGCCTCTGCCTCCTCCCCCGTTTGTTCTCTGCATCTTAGCCCCCACCCCCATATTCCTCAGCTGGGCGCTGTCGCAGGCCCGTCCTCGGCTCTGCTGTGCCCTCCGGCGTGAGTGGCCGCTGCTCCTGCATGTCCAGCCCCGGGACATGCCTGCTCTCTGAGTCCCCTCCCCCTCAGCCGGGCTGGGCCTCGCTGCTCCCGCTATGAGTCTCCAAAGGGACTGGAAGCGACCTGCAGTCAGCACCCTGTGTAGATAGATGCAGGGAGGAGGCGGCCGGGTTCTGGGACCCTGGACACAGGTACTCTTCGTTTGTGTGGGCAGCTCATCAGGATGAATGTTAACACTAATTCGCCGCAGCAGACGCTGCCTTTCCACCCGCTGGGAGCCTCTGCCCCCTTGGGTCCCTTTAACCCTCCCAGCAACCCTTCCCCGGGGCCGCGGTGAAAAAGCGCTGCGAGTCAGGGGCTGTGAACAGCACAAGTGTGTCGCTCACAGGTACGGAGGCCAGAAGTCCAAGACCGGTCCTGGCCAAGGCCTTGGGCCTCCTGAGGGTGTTAGGGGGGCTCCCGGCCTCTCTGCTTCTGGTGCCTCTGTCTCCTTGGCTTGGAGGCGGCTGACTTCTCCCTGAGTCTTCACACCGTTGCCCTCTGTGCACGTCTGGATCCAGCTCCTCCGTTCATAAGAGCCCTAGTTTTTTTTTCCTTTTTCTGTTTCTTAGGGCCTCACTCGCGGCATATTGAGGTTCCCAGGCTAGGGGTGGAATCGGAGCTACAGCTGCTGGCCTACGCCACAGCCACAGCAATGCAGGATCCGAGCCATGTCTGTGACCTACACCACAGCTCACGGCAGTGCTGGATCCTTAACCCACGGAGCGAGGCCAGGGATCGAACCTGAGTCCTCATGGATACTAGTCGGGTTCCTTTCTACTGCGCCATGACGGGAACTCCCAAGAACCCTAGTCATATGGGTCAAGGTCCAACCTCTTGAATTCATTTTTACTGAATTTCCTATTTATTTATTTTTCTAAATAAGAACATACGAAGTACTGGGATTAGGAATTCAACATATGATTTGTGCGGATCGTATACCCCATAACAGAGAGTTAGTGTGATAACGACCCTGTTTTACAGAGGGGGAAAGTAAGACCACAACCATGAGGATTCTGGGCAGGATCACTCCAGTAATAAAGTTCTAGAGAGCGATGGTAGCATGGCCAGCAGGAGTTATCAAAGAGGCTTTGGGCTCTAGGTGGGGCAGGAGGAGTTTTTAATGAGCCTCCACTGGGTGCCACGCTGAACTCAGCAAACGATCCGCTCCGCGGCAGCTCCCTTCCCCCGCAGACAGCTCTGTGAGCTGGGGGTGGCTCCCCGAGAGTCATGTGCGGAGACCACAGCGGAGTCCAGGGCCTGTAAGGGGGCCGGAGCTGGTGCTCAGAGAAGCAGGATTTTATCCCTGCTCTGTAACCCTGAGCACTTCCTGCCCATCATCATTGAGAAATGAACGGAACCCTTCGTGAGAGGTGATAAGCTCCCCGTGTCTGGGGGGATTCAAGCAGAGTTAGAGCGTATGGCTGGCGGGCTGGCAGAGGAAGCCCTGCCCTGAGGAGGGAAGGGTGGGGAGAAAGAGGAGGCAGGCGCCTTGTGGAGGGGAAGTTCCTGCAGCCCCTGGGGCTTCGTGGGGTCAAGAGGGATCTCAGGGAGAAGGCGGCGGAGGGAGGGCTTGTCCCTGAACCCGGGGAGAGGAGCAGGGGGCGGGAAGCCTCGAGACTCAGGTGGGGCCTGGGGGGAGCGTTGCCAGGCAGCCCTGTTGCCCCTCGGCCCTCAGCCTGTTCCCTCTGCGTTTGCAGGGCCTGCAGTTGGTGTGGCGAGGGTCCAGGTCCCTGTCGGAGCGGCAGGAAATCTTCACGCACGTCCTGGACCAGTACAGCCACTGCTCGTGAGCGCTTGCCTTGTGCGGGGCCTGTTCTGAGCCCCGTCCCTGTATCAGCTCAGCCGTGGCCCTGCGGCCGCGCCCGAGGCAGGTGCCCGAGGGCCCGTCTCACGGAAGCAGCAGATCCGAGGCCTCTGCGTTATGGGAACAGCCTGCCTGTGGGCTGTCTGGCCGGACGGCCCCGGCTGCAGTCCCACTCTGTCCCTTTGTCCCTGTGAGGCCATGGGTAGTGGTCAACCCCTCTGTGAACAGGGGACACTTTCAGGGGTTCTGGGCACCCCTCAGGGAGAGGTGTCCCAGGTCCCTCGGGGGTGGGGCGGAAGCAAGGCACCTTCTGTCCACAAAGCTCTCGTCTGCCCGTCACTGCCCCGTCTACCCAGCCGACAGGAGACGGAGGCCCCGAGCAGGGTCTGCAGGCGCAGGTGTCCCGTGGCCTTGCTGAGTCCTGCCTGCTCTCCCTGCAGGACGGCCCCTTTCCGACACTTCTTTCTTTCTCAGGGACGGGTTTACATGGAGTGAGTCTCCCCAGTTCCCAGATCAACCGTTCGATATAAATTACCCCTCCACGGAGGTACCTGTCAACAAGGAAAACATGCACATCTATGTCCTCAGCCTGCTGGGCCATGTGAACAGCCGGGCCGCCTGGTTCCGGACCCCGCACATCCTCTGGCCCTGGGTAAGCGGGTCCCAGGCCCTCATGCCTTATCTCCACCCAGGGACTGCTGTGATGGGTCCGACTCTTACCCCTGGGACCACCCTGGCTGCTGTCCTGCTCTGACCAGGCCAGTCTCCATCCAGACAGTGAGCCAGACAGCCCCCCGGCTCTGTCCTTCTTCCCTGCTCACCCAGAGTCCTCAACCCCCCAACGACTTCCCCCGACCCCAGTCACCCCCAGACTCTCCACCTGAAATGCAACCCCTCCTCCAAGCGGGCCTCCAGCTCCTACCCAGTCTCCTCCTTTCCCTAAGCAATGCTGGGATCAGAGTTCACGGCCCGAATCCTGGCTCCCTCCTAGGCTGCTGTGAGACTTGGAACCCTCTGAGCCTCAGTTTCCTCATCTATGAAATGGGGATGATGACAGGACCTGTTTCATAGACTTGATTTGAAGTCAAGTGAGAGGAGGCGTCGCCAGGAGACACTGCCTGACGCAGAGTCGTCCTTGCTGTCATAGATAAACTTTATGGATCACCTGCTGTGTACCAGGCACTGTTCTATGGGATATATTTGTCTCATGCATTTAAGCTGCCCCACCGGGCCAGGGGCAGGCAGTACAGTGTATCCCAGATGCAGATGAGGGACCTGAGAGCCAGAGAGGCTAAGGAATCTTCCTGAGGCCACCAGCTACTTGGCAGAGCAGCTAAGAAAGTGGAGTTTGTGTTCAGACTCCATCAGGTCAGCTCCACAGTCTGCTTTCTTAGCTCTTGACTAATATTTTAAAAAATGCTATGTTTGTTTTTTTGGTTTTCTTTATTATTACACTTTTATATTGATGTGTATATTAGTAAAATTTTTTATGCAATAGATTTCTATACATTAGGTCAGTGGGCTCACAGGAATGACCCGTGAAGTCAAAATATAATTATATGTGACTTCGTCTGTGGCTCGAGGCCTCACGGAAAATATCTGTGTGCAGTAAAGGACAAAACAATGAAATATTTACTTTCTCAACAGTTCAAACCAGAATGTGGTATTCGCAGAAGGGAGACAGAAATACTTTCCTAAAATAACTTGGTCCAAATCTCAAAATTTTGTAAAGATCACCCTGTGACCTCTTACTTGAGATTCATGGTGAAGACTGTCCTATGGGAATTATCAGCCTCGGCTTGCCTGGCCGACGCGTTATTCCAGATCTCCTCTGGGGAGATGGTTCTGAGCACCTCTGGAGGCCCCTGGAGATCCCGTGCCGAGATTCCCCTCCGACCAAGGCCCTGGGAAGCAGGCCGTTTTCTGCGGGGCTGTTCAGTCCTGTCTCGGGGTCTGTCCCCCTGTCACGGGGCAGGTGAGTTCATCCCGCTGTCCATCCTCACTAGTTCTTGTGGTGAGCTCGTAACGAAAGCGATAGGAATAGATCTTAGGAACGTATCTCTTTAGCCAGGCTGAGAGCCGCTAAATTCGGAAGTTCTCGTCGCACTGGCCGCCTGAGGACTGATCTTGCTCGGGTTCACCTGTGCGTTTGGGGTTGGTTGATGCAAACGATTAGATTTAGAGTGGGTCGGCAACGAGGTCCTGCTGTGCAGCGCAGGGAACTCTCTCCAGGCTCTGGGGATGGACCATGATGGAAGATAATATGAGAATTATATATACCCAGTCATATATGTATGTATGACGGGGGCACTATGCTGCACAATATTGTAAATCAACTATACCCTAAAAAAATTTGATTTTTAAAAACACCACAGGATTGTTTTGTTCTTATCTCCTCGTGCCCGGGAGGGTCAGACAGAGAGCACCTGTGCAAAGGTTCGGGGAGCCAGGAACTGCATGTTCTGAGTGCTGCAGTCAGAGATGGCTTGAGCATGAGGCTGGGGCCAAGATTTGAGATACGCATGCTGATCCAGGATTTCAGCCAAAATTAGGATTTTTGCCTCCTGTGAGCCCTGCCTCTTACATATATTCTCATTTTAATTACATTTCTGTTGTATTTTTCTTTTTTAGGGTCGCACCACGGAATGTGAAGGTTCCCAGGCAAGGGTACGAATCGGAGCTGTAGCCGCTGGCCGACGCCACAGCCACAGCAACGTGGGATGTGAGCCACATCTGCGACCTACACCAGAGCTCATGGCAACTCTGGATCGTTAGCCCACTGATTGAGGCCAGGAATCGAACCTGAAACCTTGGTTCCTCATCAGATTTGTTTCTGTTGTGCCAGGACGGGAACTTCCTCTTCTGCCCTTTTTTTAACCTTTTTGTTTGTTTGTTTGCTATTGAGTTGTATGTGTTGTTTATGTAACTTGGGTATTAACCCTTTATCAGATACATAATTTGCAAATATTTTCTCTCACCTGGTAAGTCTTCCTTTGCTTCGATAAGAGTTTCCTGTGCTTTGCAGAAGCACTTGAATTTGATGTAGTCCCACCTATTTGTTACTTCTTCCATTACCCCTGGTTTTGGTGTCAAATCCGAAAAAGAATCCTCATCAAGATGAAACCCAGCCAGACCTTGCAGGCCTTCCCCTTAGTGACAGAATCCCACCCCCGCCCCGTCCCTTACTCTCTTTCGAAGAAAAGCTTTCATCCTCTAGCCCTTCCCTGAGTTCCAAAGAACAAACATAAGCAGAAAAAATGAGAAAATAAGGAAACAAAGGAGAGCAGTGATGCAAACGATGTAATAATATTTTGTTTCCGTAGAACAGAGTCAAGGACACTCGATCCTCCTCAAGACCGTAGATAGTATCTAATATCTAGAGGCGTCCACTTGAGTTATTTTGCAGATACAAAACACCCTCATGGTGGAGGAAGGTGACTGCCTGCTGGTCACCAGCATGTAGACCTCAGATAAATTAGAGCCAGGGAATTAACAGCTGAGATTCCCGTAACACCACCAACCAATCAGAAGAAAGCCCACGGGCTGGTCACGCACCCTGCCACCCTCACCTGTGATGCCGCTTTTAAAAACCGTTCCCTGGAAGCCATCTGGGATTCAGGTCTTTCGAGCACAAGCTACCCACGCTTCTCGCTCAGGGCCCCGCAAACACACGCGGTGTTTTCTTTCACTACAACCCTTTGTCAGTAGGTTGATTTTGCTGTGCACGGCATGAGTGAACCTGACTCTGGCCTGGCAACAACGACCCATGGCAAGGAGATTATCGTCTTTGATTTCTTCTGGGCTTTTTACAGTTTCGAGTCTTACATTCAACTCTTTAATCCATTTTAGTTAGTTCTTGGGTATAGTGTTAAGCAGTGATCTGGTTTCATTTTTTTACTTGTGGTTTCTAGTTTTCCCAACATCATTTATCATAGAAACTATCATTTCCCTAATTTATATTCTTGGCTCCTTTGCCTGAGCTCTCCATTTTCATACAGTGATTTGTTGCTTCTTTTTATGACAATACTGGACTATCTTTATGATTACAGTTTCGAGTTTGAACTCAGGGCAGGTGATGCCTCTAGCTTCATCTTTATTTCTCAAGATTTATTTTGCTCTGCAGGGTCTTTTGTGGTTCCACACAGATCTTAGGATAGTTTGTGCTATTCATGTGATAAACATCATTGTCATTTTCATAGGGATTGCATTGAAACGCTAGAGTGCCTTGCATAATATGCACATTTAAAGAATATTAATTCTTCAGGAGTTCCCGTCATGGCGCAGTGGTTAACGAATCCGACTAGGAACCATGAGGTTGCGGGTTCGATCCCTGCCCTTGCTCAGTGGGTTAACGATCCGGCATTGCCGTGAGCTGTGGTGTAGGTTGCAGACGTGGCTCGGATCCTGCGTTGCTGTGGCTGCGGCGCAGGCCAGTGGCCACAGCTTCGATTAGACCCCTAGCCTGGGAACCTCCACATGCCGCGGGTGCGGCCATAAACCTGCGGCCATAAAATGACAAAAGGCAAAAAAAAATAAATACATAAATAAAAAAAATAAAGAATATTAATTCTTCAGAATACCAATTGTGAGCACAGACTATCATTCCATTTATTTGTATCTTCTCCAGTTTCTTTTCTTTTCTTTTTTAAGTTGTTTTTAGGGCCACTCTTGTGGCATATGGAGGTTCCCAAGCTAGGGGTCGAATTGGAGCTGTAGCTGCCAGCCTACACCACAGCCATGGCAATGCCAGATCTGAGCCACATCTGCAACCTATGCCACAGCTTGCAACAATCCTGGATCCTTAACCCACTGAGCGAGGCCATGGATCAAACTCGCATCCTCATGGATAACAGTTGGGTTTGTAACCTGCTGAGCCACAACAGGAACTCTGAGATTGTTTTCTTATTTCTCTTTCCGAGTGTTTGTTATTAGTGTATGGACGTGTTAAGCATATGTGGCTTTTGTATATTAATTTTGTATCTTATAACCTTACTGAATTTATACATTCTGACACCTTTTGTCTTTAGGATTTTCTATATAGAATATCATTACATATGCCAGTAGTGACCATTTTATATCATCTGTTCCAATCTGATGCCTTTTTTCCTTGCTGAGTAGCTATGGCAAGGATTCCCAATACTATATTAACTAAAAGTACTGAGAAGTTCCCATTGTGGCTCAGCGGGTTACGAGCCCGATTAGTATCAAGGATGTGGGTTTGATCACTGTCCTCACTCAGTGGGTTAAGGACCTGGCATTGCTGCAAGCTGTGGCATAGGTAGCAGATGTGACTCAGGTTTTACATTGCTGTGGCTGTGGTGTAGTGGGCAGCTGCACCTCTGACTCCACTCCTAGCCTGGGAACTTCAGTATGCTGCAGGTGCAGCCCTAATAATAACTTTAGAAAGTAGTGAAACTGAGCGTCCTTGACTTTTTCCTGATCTTAAAGGAACAACTTTTAGATTTCCATCGGTGAGTACGATGTTACCTGTGGCTTATTCTCTATGGCCTTTATTAGGTAGAGGGTCATTCCCCCCATACCTGCTTTACTCTGTTCTCACCCTAACTGGATGCTGAATTTTGTTAATATGACCACATTGGTTGATTTGTGGATGTTAAACAATGCTTGGATCCCTGGAACAAATCCCACTTGATGATGGTGTTGTATTGTCTGCCTGTGTTGCTGAATGCAGTTTGCTAATGGTTGGCTGAGGATTTTTGCATATATGTTCATCATAGATATTGGCCTGTAATTTTCTTGAGAAGTCCTTTTTTTTTTTTCCCCACAGTCCTGTCACGGTAATTATGTTGAAAATAGTCCCCTTCTTCTATGTTTTGGAAGAGTTTGAGAAGGAAGGGTAATTCTTCTGAAATTTTTGTTGGGGAGTAACTAGGGAAGCTGACTGGTTCTGAACCTTTTTTTATTGGGAAGTTTCTGATTTTAACTCAGTTTCTTGACTGGTAATCAGGCTGCTCAGATCATGTGTTTATTCATGGTTCAGTCTTGGTAGGTAGTATATCTCTAGGAATTTATTATTATTTTTAACTTTACCTTTATAAGGATGAGCAACAAATGCGAGTCACCGGTTATCATTTTTATTTATACTTATGTTGTTATAATCAACGACATTGATAAACAGTAATACTGCTGGGTTTACGAAATGGTCAGGGAGTCAGATTAATCAGAAACAGGAAGACTGGATGTTCTCACACATGGAATCTTTTTTTTTTGCCCTTTTGCTTTATCTAGGGCCACACCCGCGGCATATGGAGGTTCCCAGGCTAGGGTTCTAACAGGAGCTGTAGCGGCTGGCCTTCACCACAGCCACAGCAACGTGGGATCCGAGCTGCATCTGTGACCTACACCACAGCTCACGGCAACGCTGGGTCCTTAATCCACTGAGCAAGGCCAGGGATCGAACCCACAACCTCATGGTTCCTAGTCGGATTCGTTAACCACTGAGCCACGAAGGGAACTCCTCACACGTGTAATCTTAAGAAAATAAACACATAGGAAAAGAGACGAGATTTGTTGTTTCCAGGGGTGAGGTTAGGGTGTGGGAGAATTGTGGTGGGGGTGCCAGAAAAGTACAAACGTCCATCTGTAAAATAAATAATTAAAGGGGTATGATGCACAATGGGAGAGAGAGGAAGAGGGAGAGGGAGAGAACAGAGCTTGGGATAGGGCTCTATTCCCAGGGGCTAGAGCTTGGGATCTGGTTTGGGATAGAGCTTGTTTCCCCCCGTGGAGAGTGGGAGGGTGGTAGCTGGAAGCTGAAGAGGAATTCACCCCGCTCATTCTGGGCTCTACTCCCAGAAATGCAGGGCGTCGCTCCCGGTCCTTGTCCTGCAGGGATGTGACAGGCAGTTCTCCAACGCCTCCAAACAGTTTGCCAGCACGGACCTTCTAATGGACTACGTCAACAAGCACACGTCCCAGCTGGGCGTCTCGATGCAGTACGCCACGCTGGGCGAGTACTTCCGAGCTCTGTATTACCAGAATGTGCCGTGGCAGGTCCGCGACCACCGAGACTTCCGGCCCTGTTCCTCAGGTATGAGCCTCTGGGGTTGAGGCGGTGACTTGGCGCAGGAAGGTAAGAGGTCTCCCGACTCTGCGTCCGCTCAGCCCAGCGCTGGGAGCCTGCTAGGGGCCCTGGGGCAGAGACGGACCCTGCCTCCGCCCGGCTGACCGCTCTGGACCCCCAGCCGGCTTCCCACTATGGTGCAGCTCTCACCCTCGTCCACTCACACGGGTCCCTGTCTCCACGTCTTAAACTGCAGTGTGCGCTGCCCTCTGCCAGGCTTGCCCTTCTCCTGCGTTCCCTTCCTGCAGAGTCCTCGTTGTCTCACAGCCGCAGCTCCCGCAGGAAACCTTCCCGACCTTAAGGCAGATCCCTTGGCACCCCTCCCCCCCTCCCCCGGGGACCCCGGTTCTGTTCTGTTACCACATAGTCACCGTCCGGGTCCTAGTTGCCCTCAAGCCTGTGTTCTGGAGGCCAGGGCTGTTCTGGCCGCAGTCAGGATGGCCGAGGAGTTGAGAGGTTTTGGAGTGAGCTTTCTGCCTGCTGAGCTCTTCCTCTGGGCCAGGCGCTAGGCTAAGAGCGCTGCTGTCTCACTTCTGTTGCTGCGTGCGTGTTCCGAAACAGCCCGCTGTCGGAGTGATAGGCATCTTAATGGTGCATCGTCCGCTGAGCGTAAAATAGAAGTGAGACAGGAAGGGCTCTTAGCCTAGTGCCTGGCCCAGAGGAAGAGCTCAGCAGGTGTAGCTGCGAGTCACGGTGACATCACCGCCGTCGTGTGGGGTCAAGTCCCACTCTGGACATCACCCATGCTGGCCCTGATGAGGAAGCCAGTCCAGGACCAGAGGTGCTCTGGAGGCAGCCCAGCCTCGGCACCCTTGCCAGGCCCACCTGCGTTCTCCCAGTGCCGAGCCCCCAGACCTACCTGTCTGCAGGCCGGGCAGGAATTGTCTGCATAGGTTCGTACTGACGGCTGGGAGGGCAGAAATGCCAACCCCACCCCACCCCAGGCCCTGCTCGGGGCTGGAGCAGGGGATAAAGGTGGCCCAACTGCTGAACCGTCTAACAACCTTATTTCATAAAACATCAGGGCCTGGAAGGATCTCCGTTGTCCTGCTCCACCTTTGCACAGAAGAAGAAGCTGAGGGGATGTGGGCAACGGGAATGGGTGTAAATAGGGGCTGGGTCACCCCGAGCCAGGACTGCCCGGGAACCCAAGTGCCCACCTCCCGGGTCGCTTTGTCCAGCCCTGTCTTCCATGCGGGTCTCACTCACCTGGAGAGGTCGTCTGGAAGGGAGAGAGGAGATGTGTGGTTATCCCCGTGCGGCACAGAGGAAACCAGGCCGGGAGGAGCTTCTCCCAGCTGACCACTGTCCCCGGGGCCAGGGTGCCTGGCAAGGCCTGTCCTGGGCCCGTCCCCTGCCCTCCTGCACTTCCCACAGGTGCAGTGTCTCAGGAGGGCTGGCCCCGGGTGGCGGTTCAGGCGCTCACCTGGGTTTGCATCCCGCCCCTGCGCTCACGGGCTGGGCGGCTTTGGGTCAGTGATGTCACCTTTCCGAGCGTCCAGTCTGTCGTCAGGGGAAGCAGGCACTCAGGAGGGTTGCGTATGAACGCTCAGCAGCAGCCACTTCCTTCTGCTCACTTCCTTCCCATACAAAGAGCCACCAGGGTGGACCCCCAGCTGCAGCGTTGAATCGAGGCTGGGCGCTGCCCTGACTCCCCTAGACCTGAGTTTCTTGTGCCTCTCTGACCTTGGCCTCTCATCTGAGTGGTGAGAAGGGGAAGCTACGTGGTTCTCAGGAGACTTTCCTTGAGGTCTCATCACTTTGGGAAGGGGACGTGGAGAAGGCCTGCAGGCTTCCTGTAGGATGCACCATGTACAGAGACAGGACAGCACGGAGGAGGCTTGGGTCCTGATCTGAGGGCAGTGATCTTGACATCTTTGGCAGCTGGTGTCCTGCTCAGAGCTGAGGCTGCGGAGATCCTGTGCTGATGTGCACACTGTCAGTGTTTAGGAGAAGCCGAGCAGGACAAATGCATCTGGACCCACAAGTGGTGGCCTTTCTCAGGCCCCCCGGCTGCCCCTCCTGACTGGGCTCAGGTCCCGTGGGGAAGAGCAGGGAGTGGGGGCACAGCCCAGCCCTGGGAGGAGACAGGAGGCGGGAACGCTAGGGAACACCGAACCACCTGCCGAGACAGCCAAGCCCTGGAGGTGCTCATCCTCCCGCCTCCCACCCCTTCCTTGCACTGAGGCCAGGGTCAGGACCGCGGCTACGGGGCTCTCAGCTCCCATCGCTCCTGTTGTCCCTCCTCCCTGGGCTGCCAGAGGAAACTGGCTGAAATGCGGTCCTGCCCTGCATCCCCTTTGCCCTCGGAGACACAGAAGGGACTGTCCGCATCAAGGCCCTTCTCTTCAGGGGCCTGACCTCTTGGCCGTCATCCCACTCGCTCCTCCCCTGACGTTCTCCAGGATCTTTGCTCGCAAAGCCACCCCAGGGTCTCGAGCAGACACTGGCTTTCTTGTCCCCTTTGCAGTCCTTCAGCACCCGGTCCCTGCAGGCCTGCCCCAGCCCAACCTGGCCGTTGCATCTGTCCGGGCCCTCAGGGATCCCAGGCACTTGCTGGCCCGGCTGGGGCGGGAGCTCTGGGATCACCTCCCACCTCAGGCCGCCTCCCTGGTGACCCATAGGAGTCAGCCCGTCTCTGGCCGCGTCTTCCTCAGCCCTTCTGGGACTGGGGCTTAGGACCTTGCCCCCACCACTGGCCCCTTTCTCCCAGACCCGGAGCAGACCTGGACTGGATTCTACGCGTCCCGGAGTGGACTTAAGGGGGCCGAGGGGTGGCCCTCAGGCTCAGCTTGAGCTTGAGCACCTGTGTTCCCTTCTCTGAGCATCTGTTTCTTCTCTGTGAACAAAGAAGGGCTGCGATGATCAGAGGAGCAATCAGTGCTCACGGAGTCAGAACAATTACTAAACGTCTTCACGCAGCATTTAATGTAAATCCTCACACATCTTTGGAAGCTGGAACTCAGAGCTGAAGAAACACATAGACACATAGGCTGTGGAGCAGGTGGGGTTTGGACCCTTAACCCTGCTCTGCCCAGCTTTGCAGAGAGGGTGCAGGTGTCCTCAGGGACCTGGCCCAGCCTGGCCCCCAGCCCCCCCTTCCTGAGCTCAGCCTGGGGGCACATGACGTCAGGGCCGCCGTTTAACCGATGCCTTTGACTGTTAGGGTTTCCCATGTGCACAGTGACTGATCATTGCCTGGACCTGATGGGTTTCACCCCTAAAAATTCTGGGCGAACAGACATGTGGGTCCCCCTGCATGTGCACAGGCCTGCAGCACCCTCCGAAGTGTCAACACGTGACCTGCTCTCTGTCACCAGCACTCCCCGCTCCGGCCTCTCTGTCACCGGATCTGCTCTTCCCTCCCCTCGGTGTCTGTCGACCTTCATCCTACCTCCCGACGCTGGAAGGCCCCTGGGGACCAGGGTGCAGCAGGCAGGGCCCTGCCTGCAGGGACTGGAGTTGGGAGGAAAAGACAGTCTCAGAAAGAGCTAGAATTGGGGTCAGATCCAGTGCCAGGTGGGGCAGTCCATTCCCACGAGTACACAAGGGCAGCTCCCCAGAGCAAGGGGTGGGTGGAGACACCAGTGAGGCATCCAGCCTGAGGAGCTGCCCAGGCAGAGGCAGCGGGCTGGCAAATGCGTGACGTATTCACGATCCAAGAGTCAGCGGACAGGGGCAGAGCTCAGGGCACACGGGGTTGGAGAAGGAGCAGAAGAGGAATCCAGGTCCACATCTCAGGGGCTTCCAGTGCTGAGCGTGGGACTGAACTTGACCCTCCCAGCTCCAGGGAATTCTCTGTCCCTCCGTTTCCAAGTGCTTAAAGCTTTGGAGCCAGGCTTCGGAGCCGGGCCACCTTGGGGAGGAGGCTCTACTTCTCCAGCCCCGGTGTCCTCATCAGTGAAGCGGGGCTGACGGGAGAGATGCGTGAGCAGCACGTGGACCCTCAGCTCCTGGAGGGACACCTCCCCTCCCCGGGAAACAGGGTGACAGCATATGAACACAGGGTGGAGAGCGCTGCCTGTATGGGCACCACCCGAATGCCTGTCCCTCGTCCCTGGACTCTGCAAGCCCAGTCTTACCCTCTTCAGTTTCCTTTGTTCCAAGGAGCACCCAGGTGTGTGGCTGCAAATAAAGCTTCTTCTCTGTGCGCAGGCCCAGAGCCTGGGGCGTGCTTGGCCGTGGTCTACAACCCCCTGGCCTGGACAGTCACCACCATCATCACCCTGACTGTAGGCTTCCCCGAGGTCAGAGTCACAGACGAGTCAGGCCACCCGGTGCCTGCCCAGGTATGTGTTGGAAATCCTGCCTGAGCTGCACCTTTTTTTTTTCCTCCTTTTTATATTTATTTATTTTTAAGTTAATGTATAGTTGATTTAAAATGTTCTGTCAATTTCTGCTGTATAGCAAAGTGGCCCAGTCATATATAACACACACACGCGCGCGCGCGCGTGCACACAGACACACACCCCTTTTCTTATGTTATCTTCCGTCATGGTCTATCCCAAGAGATTGGATACTGCTCCCTGTGCTGTACCGCAGGACCCCACCGCTTATCCATTCTAAATGCAATCATTTGCATCCACTAACCCCAAACTCACTGTGGCTACACCTGCTCTGGGCTGGCCCCCCCAAGACGTGGGAACATTTAAAGTGAAAATGTGACAACCTTGCCGTTGCTATGAGGAATTGTCACGAGGGTGTGTGTCCATTAGGGTCAGTGGGATCCACCCAGGGGGCTGACCTTGGGCTTCGGGTGCTTGACTGGCTGGAGATCCCTTCTACTGTCCCCTCCCTGAAAGGTCTCCAGGTGGTCTGGGCGTCGCCTCCCCCATTTGTGAATATGTTTATTCCTAAGTAGATTCCCACTTTGCATGCAAATGACCTTGAAGAGTCCTAAAAATGGATCTTTATTGGAGGTGTCGATGCAAAGGGCTGGGCCCAAGCTGCCTCTCTCTGCATCATTGACCTTCAATGTGAATGTGGTCCCTTGACAGGTCTTTCTAAGACCTGGACCTGGACATGATTCCAGAGGGCACAGTTCACTAAAAAAAAAGAAAAGGCGGGGGGAGGGAAAAGCACAATGTAACAGTTGTGAGTTAGGTTTTATTTGGAGCAAATAGGGATTATAGCCGGGGGGGCGCTGTTTTAAGACAGAGTGGTAGGAGAGCGTGTCGGTGTATATGTGGTTTGGTGGTAGGGGAGGCGTGTGTGTTCGTCCTGGTCTGAGTGTAGGTCCTCGTTGTGTGAGCAGTATTTTAAGGTGATTTGGAGGTCCGCAGTCCTCTCTATAGGCTAGTCCAGTGCAGGGACCCTGTGTAAGTGGAGATTAATCCAACAGTCAGTTCCCTTCAGTCTTGCTGTGCGTGAGCTAATTAAGAGTACCTGATAAGAGTGCTTCCATCTAGACTGGAGATACGCCTTTCAGTTAGGTTTTTCCAGCGTGCATAATCCCTTGTTTGCAGGTCATGGGACATCTGATTTTCAGCAGCATCCTCATGGCTGCCAGTCAGATTCATTAACCACTGAGCCATGACAGGAACTCCTCTCATTTTTTTTTTTTTTAAGATTTTTTTTTTTTTTTTTGAGTTCCTGGTGTGGCTCAGCGGAAATGAATCTGACTAGCATCCATGAGGACACAGGTTTGATCCCTGGCCTCGCTCAGTGGGTTAAGGATCTGGTGTTGCCGTGAGTTGTGGCATATGCCGCAGATGCAGCTTGGAGCTGGCATTGCTGTGGCTGTGGCGTAGGCTGGCAGCTGCAGCTCCGATTTGACCCCTAGCCTGGGAACCTCCATATGCTGTGGGTGTGGCCCTAAAAAAAAAAGATTTTCGTTTTTTCTATTATAGTTAATTTACAATGTTCTGTTAATTTCTGCTATACAGCAAAGTGATCCAGTCATATGTATTTTTTTTCTCACATTATCCTTCATCATGTTCCATCACAAGTGATTGGATATAGTTCCCTGTGCTATACAATAGGACCTCATTGCTTATCCACTGCAAATGTAATAGTTCACATCTCCTAACCCCAAACTCCCAGTCCATCTCACTCCCTCCCCCTTCCCCTTGGCAACCACAAATCTGATCTCCGTGTCCATGGGTTTGTTTCTTTTCTGTAGACAGGTTCATTTGTGCCGTATATTAGATTCCAGTTATAAGTGATATCACATGGTATTTGTCTTTCTGACTTACTTCACTTAGTATGAGAGTCTCTAGTCCCATCCATGTTGCTGCAAATAGCATTATTTTAATCTTTTTATGGCTGAGTAGTATTCCATCGTGTACATATACCACATCACATCTTCTTGATCCATTCATCTGTCAGTGGACATTTCGGTTGTTTCCATGTCTTGGCTACTGTGAATAGTGCTGCAGTGAACATTGGGGTGCATGTGTCTTTTTCAGTGAAAGTTTTGTCCAGATGTATGCCCAAGAGCAGGATTGCTGGGTCATATAGTAGTTCTATATTTAGTTTTCTGAGAAACCTCCATACTGTTTTCCATAGTGGTTGTACCAACTTACATTCCCACCAACAGTGTAGGAGGGTTCCCTGTTCTCCACACCCTCTCCAGCATTTGTTATTTGTTGACTTGTTAATGATGGCCGTTCTGATAGGTGTGAAGTGGTACCTCATAGTAGTTTTGATTTGCATTTCTCTAATAATCAGTAATGTTGAGCATTTTTTTCATGTGGCTGTTGGCTATCTGTATATCTTCTTTGGAGAAATGTCTATGTAGGTCTTTTGCCCATTTTTCACTTGGGTTGTTGGCTTTTTTGCTGCTGAGTTGTTTAAGTTGTTTGTATATTTTAGAGATTAAGCCTTTGTCATTTGCATCGTTTGAAACTTTCTCCCATTCTGTAAGTTGTCTTTTTTTTTTTTTTAATGGTTTCCTTTGCTGTGCAAAAGCTCGTAAGTTTGATTAGGTCCTGTTGGTTTATTTTTTGCTTGTATTTCTGTTGCCTTCGGAGACTGACCTAAGAAAACATTTGTATGGCTGATGTCATATAATTTTCTTTTTTTGTCTTTTGTCTTTTTAGGGCCACACCAGCGGCATATGTAAGTTCCTAGGCTAGGGGTCCAATCCAAGCTATAGCTGCCAGCCTACACCACAGCCACAATAATGCAAGGATCCAAGACATGTTTGCAATCTACACCACAGCTCACCAAAATGCTGGATCCTTAACCCACTGAGCAAGGCCAGGGATCAAACCCACATCCTCATGGATACTAGCGGGGTTCGTTAACCTCTAAGCCACAATGGGAACTCCAGATATCAGAGAATGTTTTGCCTATGTTTTCTCCTGGGAGTTTGATGGTGTCTTGTCTTACATTTAAGTCTTTAAGCCATTTTGAGTTTATTTTTGTGCATGGTATGAAGGTGTGTTCTAGTTTCATTGATTCACATGTGGCTGTCCAGTTTTCCCAGCACCACTTGCTGAAAATACTGTCTTTTTCCCATTTTATATTCTTGCCTCCTTTGTCAAAGATTAATTGACCTTAGGTGTTTGGCTTTATTTCTGGGTTCTCTGTTATGTTCCACTGGTCTGTATGTCTGTTTTGGTACTACTACCACACCATCTTGATTACTGTGGCTTTCTAATATTGCCTGAAGTCTGGGAGAGTTATGCCTCCTGCTTGGCTTTTGTTCCTCAGGATTGCTTTGGCAATTCTGGGTCTTTTCTGGTTCCATATAAATTTTTGGTTGGTTTGTTCTAGTCCCATAAAAAATGTCGTGGGTGATTTGATAGGGATTGCATTTAATCTGTAGATCACTTTGGGCGTATGGCCTTTTTTACGATATTAATTCTTCCAACCCAGGAGCATGGAATAGCTTTCTCTTTCTTTGAAGTCTCTTTAATTTCCTTGATTAATGTTTTATAGTTGGAGAGATTATTTTAAAGTAGGTTATCCCAAAACAATTATTCCTGAAGATTTCACCAAAAAGATTACATCTCATTTATATTTAGCTTACTTATAAAAATTTTATCATACCAAGTTATTTTCTTTCTGACTTATTTTGCAGCAGATAAAACAAAATCTCAACTTCTATTAAACGGAAGTACAATAAAGATATTATACTTAAGGCTGATAACTCTAAAGACATGTCTATATTAATTAGATTGAAAAATTTTAACTTTAAGAGTCTCATGCTCTACTAACTGAGCTAACTTAGGGCACGTGACAAATTTCAACACCAGATATTATTTTAATGCTGAATATTTCTAAGTTCACATGAACTTTAAATTAATTCTGGCCAGTTACCTTCTGTGTTTTAGAGAATTTATACAAACACTTAATTTCCTTGAAGCCAATTAAGTAGAGCTCATTTACAAATGAATTTTGATTATACTATCCAAAAGCTAAGACACAGAGAATGCATATGCGCCAACATATAGGCAGATACAATCAGAGATATCATAGATTCACTTTCTAAGCTTAGTCATGAATCAGATATCATGATGTAAAACTCACTAGTTTAAAAATAACCATTGGAGTAAGTTTTAAAAAGATTTCTCTCCTGTTTTTCCTGCTCAGTCTCAGGAATTAGAGATGGTGTAGATAAGTGTTCCTAAGAACCGTGGCCTCAAGGCATAGGAAGGGAAAAGCAAGTTCTCTTAGCAGGACTTGTCCCTCAAGGACAGAATTCTGAAAAACGTTTTTTTTCCCTTTTCTTTCTGTCTAGCTTTCTCTAACAGCTACTTATGCAATAAAAGATACTAGTTGGGTTTGTTAACCTCTGAGCCATAATGGGAACTCCAGATGTCAGAGAACGTTTTGCCTGATATCTGCCAAAAGAGTCCATTTTGGCTATTTTTAGGGCAAAAATTTCCCTTAATTCCCAATTAAGTAGATATTTGCAAGTGTAAATTTTGTACATCCCAAAACTGCCTAAGGTGTTAGTTTGGAGGCTGGCTTTCTGACACCCCTTGTTTCTTGGTTTGTCAGACTCTATTTCCCATTTTAAAGCTGAGTTTGTCAGGGATAAAGTTTATTAGTGAGTTTGTGTGAAGGGCCAGCATGCTGCTTGTGAGCTTAACTCCTCCAGGCATCACCCTTGAGTCATCTCAGCCCTTTTACATAACCCCTAAGTGAGCAAATATTTAATTAATGAGTGGATTTCCCTGTGGGACCACTGCAAGGTGTGAGGGCTCTGACTCCACCACTCCCATAAATTTCTCAGTCTCCTGAGAAACCCATAACCAACCAAGAGGAGTCTTATCCTTTTTCTTCAGAGCAGACGCTCTCAAGTAATCCTTCATTTTATTCCAAGAAGTTCCATTAAGGTAGCCAAACTGAGGAAAGACATCAGGTCAGCCTCTTACCAACCCACTCAGCCCAGACCTCTCAGCATCCTTTAACTAAGCAAACCCTAGTTTTTTTCAGCCAGGCACCCCAAATACCTTAGATTAAGTGGGTATCACCCTATCATCTTTCACTTGAGTGGGTATTTCCCTAGTATCTTTCAACCACCCCAGCTCAGTGTCTTTCACTTGAGGTGGCAGGTACCTATTACATACCATCAAATCAAACTCAGGATTATCAACCAATATAGGAGGTCCAGGAGCTAGGAGAGACTCACCCAAATTTGTTTGGACTCTCCAAGTAGGTGGGTGGGCACAAGAGGCCTCTGCTGGTACTAAGGCTCTGGTTCCTTGAAGAGCTCAGGTGAAGAAGTCTTCTCTGGGTCTCTTTTGTTGGTTGTCATACTGTCAACTGAAAAAAAAAGTACAACATAAGAGTTGGGTGTTAAGTTTCACTGGGGGCAAAATGAGGACTAAAGCTTGGGAGGCAGCGTTTCAAATAGCTCTGAACAACTGCTCCAAAGAGGTAGGGAGGAATGCCAGTACGTATGTGATTTTGGTGAAGAGGGAGGTCCATGCAACCAAGCACACCTTTTGCAGGAGGTTGCTGCTAGTCTTGTGAAAGTTTCTGCTCGTCACGGGGAGTAGATGGCACCATGAGGAATTTTAGGGCTTTTCTAGATATGAGGAGATGAAAGAACTGGGCTCATAAAAACTTCTCCTAAAGATCTAACTATCTGAACATCTATTCTGTCAATTTTCCCCAGAAACTAACTAAGAAAATATAGACATAATGAATGATAATATGGTGGCACAAACCCTTCAGAACAGGGTTGAGGGGCGTGGGGTGGAGACAAGACATTTGCATTAGTTCTGAGAAAGGCCTGGTCGGAGGGTGGGCGGAACAATGAGTTTGCTCCTAACCCCCCTTCAATAACTCCCTGCAGGGATCCAGAGATGGCATCTTTGCCCTAGAGAGGGAGGGGGGCCCCTGCTTGGACCCAGTGTCCGCATCCCACTCCCTTCCCTGAATCTGATAACGTGGAGCTGGGGAAAGTCCTTCTGGGATGTCCTGAAACGCCCCTCGACTGTGAAATTCCAGGATTAAGAGATCAGGAGCCCCTTCCTCCAGGTCGTGGGAACAGTACGAGCACAGGCTAGGAATCAGGAAAGAGCAGGGAGCGTTGGGAAGGAAGACAGGTGGTTTTTCAGGCCCCAAAGGAGAAGGGAGGAAGGAGGGAGAAGAGGCTGAGCCTGGACTCTGTCGAGCAGGGAGGATGAGGGAGAGGAAGCTGCTCAGCTCAGGTATGGATGCCCCGATGCCTCAGTGGCCCGTGAGTGCTCCGTCCAGTGGGCCTGTAAGCAAGGGTCGCTCAGGAAACTGAGGTGTCTTCCAGTCCTGACATGCACGATCTCATCTCATCCTGCTGGCCTTGCAGGTCCAGAACTCAAAGGAGATACCATCATCATATGACCTGCACGTGCTGACCACAATCCCAGGTCTCAGTTACCAGCACTACATCATCAGGCCCATCAGGAAGGCCCAGGATGACTCTCAGGAGTCTGCTACCACTGTCCCCAGCACCATCCAGTTTGGCCTTAAACTCCGGAGACAGGATGGGCAAGTGGGCAGGAAGCTGGTGCCAGTGAAGAACGACTGCTACGCTGTGTTCCTGGATGAGGACACCAGCCTGATGCACAGCATCTGGGAGAGGTGAGGTGTAGTCATAGCAGGCTCTGAGGTGGAGGCCTGCCCTGGCGCTGGGCATGTAATGCCCCCAGCTGTGTCTCCATTTCCTCACCTGCATGGCAAGAATGTGATGGGGTGAAGGCCTTGCAGTGCTACTAGTTTTATTCCTAGCTGTGTGAGTCTAGGCCATGTCAAGAAAGACTTTCTTGGAGTTCCCACTGTGGCTCAGTGGTAATGAACTCAACTAGTATCCATGAGGATGCGGGTTTGATCCCTGGCCTTGCTCAGTGGGTTGAGGATCTGGCATTGCCATGAGCCGTGGTGTAGGTCATAGATGCAGCTTGGATCCTGCATTGCTGTGGTGTAGGCTGGCAGCTGCAGCTCAGATTTGACTCCTAGCCTGGGAACCTCCATATGCCACAGGTGTGGCCCTAAAAAGCAAAAAAAAAAAAAAAGAAAGAAAGAAAAAGAAAGAAAGAAAGACTTTCTTGAACTTGTTCATTCCAAAGCTGTTGGTCCACATAAAAGGCATTGTTGAGGAATCCACCCTGCAAAAAGCATAAGAATTATGTTATCCCCTTTTCAAAATCTAGAGAAACAGGAAGTTCTCTTTGTGGCTCATTGTGTTAGGGACTCAGTGTAGTCTTTGTGAGAATGCTGGTTTGATCTCTGGCCTTGCTCAGTGGGTTAAGGATCAGCTCTGGAAAAACCATAATACTTTTGTTATCTACTTTTTAAAATTTAGAGAAATAGGAGTTCCTGTCGTGGTGCAGTGGAAACGAATCTGACTAGGAACCGTGAGGCTGTGGGTTTGATCCCTGGCCTCACTCAGTAGGTTAAGGATCTGGTATTGCCTTGAGCTGTGGTGTAGGTCGCAGACCTGGCTCGGAGCTGATTTCATACAGTGAAATCATACCAAAGGAGGGCCTCATTCCTCCTTAAGGCTCCATTGGATTCCATTGCACATATGCCTGGATTTATTGTCCTGTCCTTAACTCGTAGGCATTTTGGTGGTTTCTACTTTGAGGTTTTTGCTGTGAACATGCACATAGAGGTTTTGAGTGGGCAGAGTTTTCATTTCTCTTGGATGGATTCCTAGAAGTGGCATTACTAGGTCCCAGGCAACTCTATGTTTAACCCTTTGAGAAACTATCAGAATGTTTACCAGGGCGGTGATGCCATTTTCCGTGCCCGCCAGCAGCAAACGTGAATCCTGTTCTCCACAGCCTCAAATATTTGTCATTCTCTGCTTTTTTGAATACAGTTATCCTAGGGCGTGGGGACTGGTTCCTCATATCATAAAAAGCAAGTTAAAGGCCAATGTCATTGATGACAGAGATGCACAAATCCTCAACAAAACGAGCAAATGGAGGGGATTCCTTTGTGGCTCAGTGGGTCAGATATCTGGCATTGTCGCCACTGTGGCTCTGTTTACAGCTGTGGTGTGGGTTTGATCCCTGGCCTGGGAACTTCTGCATGCCAAGGGTGTGGCCAAAGAAACAAACAACTAGTGAATGGGATCTAACAGTACGTTACAATGGTCATATAGGATAATCAAGTGGGATTTACCCCAGAGATGCCAGGATTTTTCAGTATCTGCAAATAAATCTGTGATGCATCACGTCACCAGACTAAAGACTAGAAAGCATGTGATCATCCTAATAGATGCAGGAAAGTCTTCTGATATCATTCAGCATCCATTTATGATTAAAAACACTCTGGAGAGTGGGCATAGAAGGAACATTTCTCAACATAACATAGGCCATATATGACAAACCCTCAGCTGACATCCTTCTCAATAGTGAAAAGCTGAAAGCCTTTCCTCTAAGATCAGGAACGAGACAGGAATGCCCGCTCTCCCACTTTTATTCAACATAGCTTTGGAAGTCTTAGCCACGGCAATCAGAAGGAAAAAAGAAATAAAAGGAATCTAAACTAGAAGAGAAGAAATACAACGTCACTGTAGATGACATGACACTATACATAGAAAATCCTAAAGATGCTACCAGAAAACTGCTAGAGCTCATCAGTGAATTGGGTAAAGTTGCAGGATACAAAATTAAAACAGAAATCTCCTACATTTCTGTACTCTAGTGACAAAAGATCAGAAAGAGAAATTAAGGAAACAATCTCATTTACTAACACATCAATAAAATAAAATTAAAATAAAATACCTAGGAATAAAGCCACCTAAGGAGACAAAAGACCTCTACTGTGAAAACTATAAGATGCTGATAGAAGAAACTAAAGAGATCACAAACAGATGGAAAGACATACCACGCTCTTGTGTGGGAAAAATCAGTACTGTTAAAATGGCTATACTAGCCAAGGCAACCCACAGATTCAGTGCAGTCCCCATCACATTACCAATGACATTTTCCACAGAACTAGAACAAAAAAAATTTTTTTTCCCACGATGGGAACTCCGAGCAACATTTTTAAAAAATTTCTGAGGAAACACAAAAGACACCAAAAAGCCAAAGCAATCTTGAGAATGGAAACTGGAGCTGGAAGAATCAGACTCTCAGACTTGAGACTACACTACAAATCTACAGTCATCAAACAAGTGTGGCACAAAAGACACATAGATGATGGAGTAGGACTGAAAACCCAGAAATAAGCCCACTCCTACGGTTGGTTAACTTGAGAGAAAGGAGGCAAGAATATACAATGGAGAAGAGACAGTCTCTTCAATGATTACTGCTGGAAAACTGGACAGCTACACATAAAACAATGAAGTTAGAACATTCCGTAATGTTTAAATAGACATTTCTCCAAAGAAGACATGAAGATGGCCTACAGGCACATGAAAGGAAGTGCTCAACATGACCAATTATTAGAGAAATGCTGGTCAAAACTTCCTTCCAGGAGTTCTCGTTGTGGCTCAGTGGTTAACGAATCCAACTAGGAACCATGAGGTTGTGGTTTCGATCCCTGGCCTTGCTCAGGGGGTTAAGGATCTGGTGTTGCCATGAGCTGTGGTGTAGGTTGCACACATGGCTTGGATCCTGTGTGGTTGTGGCTGTGGTGTAGGCCGGCGGCTGCAGCTCCGATTAGACCTCTAGCCTGGGAACCTCCATATGCTGTGGGTGCGGCCCTAGAATAGGCAAAAACAAAACAAAACAAAACAAAAAAACCCCCAGAAACAAACTTCTTTCCATTGGTCGGAATGGCTATCAACAAAAAGTCTCATACTAAGTGAAGCAAGTCAGAAAGAGAAAGACAAATGTTATATGATATCACTTTTATGTGGGGTCTAAAGTACGGCGCAAATGAACCTATCCACAGAACAGAAACAGACTCACAGACACAGGGAACAGACTTGTGGCTGCCAAGGGGGTGGGGGAGGAAATGGGGTGGATGGGGAGTCTGGGGTTGCTGGATGCGCAGGATTATATTCAGAGCGGATAAGCCGTGAGGTCCTGCTGTGCAGCACAGGGAACTCTATCCAATCTCTTGTGATAGAACGCGATGGAAGACAGTGTGAGAAAAAGAATGTATATATATTATGACTGGCTCACTGTGCTGTACAGCAGAAATTCACACGACACTGTTAATCAACTGTAATCTAATAAAAATAAGAACTTCAAAAAGTCTACAATTTATAAATGCTGGAGAGGCTGTGGAGAAAAAGAACTGCCCCACACTGTTGGTGGGAAGGTAAACCGGTCCATCTACTGTGAAAAGCAGTATGAAATGTCCTTCAAAAAATTGAAACAGTTACCGCAGGACTCGGGGATCCCGCCCCTGGGCGTGCATGTAAAACCGTGAATATCTGGAGAAGCCATATTTTGAAAGGGTTCATTGTGGTTTGACCTTCATCCCCAGCGAATGTGACCTTGAGCACCGCTTCACAGGCCTGTTGCTCATTTGTGTGTCTCCTCAGAAGCATCTGTTCGGAAACTTTGCTGTTTTTTTGTCCTTTTTTTTTTTTTTTTTTTGCCTTATCTAGGGCCACACCGCGGCATACGGAGGTTCCCAGGCTAGGGGTCTAACAGGAGCTGTAGCTGCCGGCTTTCACCACAGCCACAGCAACACGGGATCCAAGCCGCGTCTGCAACCTGCACCACAGCTCACGGCAACGCCAGGTCCTTAACCCACTGAGCAAGGCCAGGGATCGAACCCGCAACCTCATGGTTCCTAGTTGGATTCATTAACCTCATTAACCACTGAGCCACGACAGGAACTCCGAAGCTTTGCCGTTTTAAATTGAGTTGTGCTTTCCTTATGGAATGGTAAGAGTTCTATTTTCGAGATAAAAGTCCCGTATCATGTGTATGCCTTGGAATCTCATCTCTCCATCTCTGTGGGTTCCTTCCTTTCCTCCTTTCTTTCTTTCTTTTTTGCTTTTTTAGGGCCACACCTGCAGCATGTGGAAGTTCCCAGGCTAGAGATGGAATCAGAGCTACAACTGCCTGCCTACACCACAGCCACAGCAACGTAGGATCTGAGCCTCAACTGCAACCTACACCACAGCTCATAGCAATGCCGGATGCTTAACCCACTGAGCGGGGCCAGGGATTGAACCCGCATCCTCATGCATCCTGGTCGGGTTGGTTAACTGCTGAGCCACAAAGGGAACCCCTCTCTGTGGGTCTCTTTCCGTGGGTGACTTTCACCTTCAAGATGGCACCCAGGGGACCTCTTAGGAATGGAATCCAGGGCAGGGGTCTGGGGTCAGATGAGGGAGGCTTGGGTGCCAAACAATGAAAAGGATTCTTTCCCTGTCGCTCCTCCTGGAGGAGCTCAGCGGGGCTCCCCTCACACGCTCCTCTTCCCTCCGTCCCCAGCCCGGCCCAACCCACAGAAGTGCCCTAAGCGGGGCCCGGGCACTGCTCCTTCATCTCCTGCCACCAGGCAGGACCACGCCAGGTACAAAGGCAGGGCTGGGCCTTTGCCGAGGCCACCGCCATGTGTTCGGTCCAAATCCCTGTCTCCAAGGCTCCGAGCCTCTTCCTCTCTCGGCCCCAGATATCTCCTAACCCAAGGCCCTGACATGGCGGAGTGAACACAGGTGCAGCTGAGTCCCGGCTTGACACCTCCCGGGTGCGGGGTCCTGGGTGGGCGAGGTCACATCCCCAGTCGTGTGCGTCTCAGAAGCAAAAATGGAGACTATTGGACCAGGGACGCGTGAACGCCACGGCAGCTGACGCCTGGACAGCACCGGTCGGCACCAGCGTCCCAAGCCAGCTGGTTTTCAGGCCTCCTCGAATGAGGAGCTTTATCCCTGCGGCCTCCCGGATGGCCGGGCGAGGCCGGGGAGGCGAGCTCCTCTGAGGCCGCGGGAGCCCCAGCCTCTGCCCCTCGCCCTGTGGTCAGCTCCGGTACCGGGAAGGGGACAGGGGCCTCAGAGCACCAGGTGAGTCCGGAGGGCTTTTCTCCAGACCACGTGTGTGAGCTTCGTCGAGCGTCCTCCCGCCTGTCACCCGGGCTCTGCCGAGCTTGTTTGCTTCACTCCTGGCTTGAGGCTGGGTCTGCAGAGAGGGTCGTGAGCCTGGTTCCCATCGCGAGGATCGCGCCCGGGAGACGTTGTGCGGGACGCTGCTACTGTTTTCTCTTTCCTGCCTCTGCAGGCAGAGTAACCGAACAGTGCGCGTGGGCCCGGAGTTCATGGAGTACCGCGTGAGCGGGTATGAGGAAGCCGTCTCTTCAGATGTGTACCTGTTTGCACCGCGTGGCGTGGCGGAGCCGGCGTGGGAAGCTGTGAGAATGGAGACTGTGGAAGGGGGCAGCTCATGAACGAGGTCCGGCAGTACTTCTACAGGTGAGCTCGGCCCTCCGACGTTGCCAGCGCATAGCAGGTGTTCACAGGCAGGTGAATGAGGGAGGGGGCGTCCATCTTCGCTCCAGACAACCCGGTCCTGTACCTGTGCTCGGCGAACGCTCAAGGAAGAGATGAATTGCTCCAGGCTCTGCAGTCCCGGCTCGCTTGCCTGTGCTGTGTCACCTGGGGGTTTCCAAGTCCAGAGGCGGGTCAGGAGCCCGTGCTGGCAATGCCTCGCGCACGGGAGCCGTTCTTGGGTTATAATTAGCGGTCGAGTCATGAGCTACGCAGGCCTGGCAGGTGCTCAGCGCCTTCGGGGACCCAGGCCCCTCCTGTTCTGTTGCCCAAGAGGGCTCCCTGCCCGCCGTGCCCGCCTGCAGGAAGGAGGGAGGGAGGGAGAAAGGAAGGCGAGGAAGGAGGGATGCGAGGAGGGGCGGGCGTCCGGCCGGCTCCCGGTCCGAGTTCCCTCCTCGCTTCTCCTCCAGGAGCATGAATGACAGCGACCACACGTACGCCATCTACTCCCGGCTGAGCCGCAGGCCGCAGGGCTCTGACGCGGGGCTGCTCTGCCATCGCATAGAGCAGGGGTACCGGGCGGGCCCCTTGGAACTGAGCCACGAGGTCGTCCTGAGGACCAGCACCAGCCTCGACACCGGGCTGGCCCTCTGCTCGGACAACAACGGCTACCAGATGCAGCGCAGAACCCACAGGCACAGCGGGAACAACAGCACCGCTCTGGTATAGCCCGCGGGGCGCGGGGGCACAGCGCCCACAGATGCCGCCCTGCCGGCCCTGCCCCAGGAGCCGGGACAGACCCCTTGAAGCACCAAACGTCAGCAGCAGAGGCCTCTAGAGCGTTCTCTCAGAGCGCCCGTTCCCCCTGCGTGCAGTCAGAGGGCAGGCCAGGCTGGTCCAGACCTGGGGTCCGAGCTCTGGTGTCGCCACGAGTGAGGGGAGTCCCTGAGGTCCCCCGTGTGCCCCTCGAGTCCTCCTGTGTCAGGTGACCGACCCGTCGGGGGTCACTCTGAGGATTCAGCAGGTGATGCCCGTCTGGGCCTGAGCGGGGCCGGTGCGTCACTCGCGGCTCTTGGCTCAGCCACTGCTTGGCCGCCTCGTGAACAGCGAGCACAGACTGAATTCCGAAATCTATCAGCTCTGAGCCGCTTTGCCTCCCGCTGTGCGACGAAGGGCAAGTGGCTTGTCTCCCCTGGGCCTCAGAGCTCTCCCGGGAATGGAGCCACTACCCCCAGAGCAGTGCAGGTCAGCTGGGACCCTCCAGCCAGAGAGCGGGCTGGGCGCCTCGTGAGCCTCAGCCCGTGGGGATTCTCTCTCCAGCACAGAGGCCACTGCGGTGCTGGCAGCCCCTACCCGCTCTGCCTTCCTTGCGAGTCCGCTCCTTTTTTCCCTTTGCCTGGTTCTCGTCTGTTGGGACCCTGGCTACAGGGAACCCTGCTCCTCAGCCCAGGACATCTGGCTCCAGCAGAGTGAAGGGCGTGGGCTGGGTGGCCACTTTCAGCCCAGACACTGGCCATTTCCGGGGGCTGTCTCAGACTGGACGGGCACACGCGCCTTCTCTCACTCCCTGCAGCAGTTGTGGGGGGATGTTTTGGGGCTCGGTTTACAGCTGGGGAGACTGAGGCTTGGGTGGGGCCCCCCGGCTCACCCGGTCAGGAAGCAGAGGATTCGGACTCGAATCCCTATGCGTCTCTCTCGGAAGTCAGGGCCCCGCCCCTCGCTACCAGCGCTGTGGCTGTGTCCGCGCGGGAGGCTGGCTGGGCGCCGGAGGTGATCCCAGACCACGTGTCCGGCTTGGGCCACTGCTGCACCTGCCAGACTGACAGTGTTTGCGTCCACAGAATTACTACCCCATGGCTCAGTCAGCCTTCATCCAGGACAGAAAAAGCAGGCTCGTACTGCTGTCGGAGCAGGCACACGGCGTCTCCAGCCAAGGGAACGGGCAAGTGGAGGTAGGAGGGGGCCCCTCGGGTCAGCCTCGGGCATGCCTGGGGCCAGGGGCTGCCAGTCAGCCCACGCTTCCCTGCAGGTCATGCTCCATCGGTGGGTGTGGAACAAACTCGAGTGGACCCGGCAGTACAACCTCACGGACGAGGACGTTTCAGTCGTCCGCCCGGTGCTCTGGCTCCTGCTGGGACCCCAGACACTCACCGCTGGCCTGCGCCCGAGGAGCGGGCTGGAGCTGCAGCACAGGCCCGCGGTGCTGATCAGAGAGCTGGGTGGTAAGAGGGCATCTTTCAGGGCACATGTCATCACGGCCCCAGAATGAGCCGGCTGGAGTGTGGCTCTCTGACTAAGCCACAGAGACTTTATTCTGGGGCTGACATACCCAAGGGAGGGGCAGGGGGTGGTTGTGCCCAGTCTGGCCCATCACTGGCCCGGGATATTATAAGGCGGTGGCAGCTCCAGCCAGAGCCCGGAGTGGAACAGAGCATTTCCTGGAAGGAGGAGGGCTGAGGTCCTTCTGAGCAGAGACACTGATAGCGGACAGGCAAGAGAAACTGGCCTCCCAGACCCTAAATGGAAAACAGGGGTCTGGGGGGACTTCCCGTAGGATCTGGAAGGAACCGAGTCCCCTCTCTGGGCCTCAGTCTCCCCGTCCGTAGTTTGGGAAGGCTGGGCTAGAGAGTCAAGGCTGACTGGGGCATTTGCAGCGGCAGGTGCTTCAGCCCCCGCAGTGGGGGCTGCAGCTGGGAGTGGTGGGGGATCGGCTGGAATGCGGGGCTTGGTGTTGTCAGCACCGAATGCCAGGAGGAGGAGTTTGGCCCAAGCCCTGTCCTTGTCGTCCACCTGCCTTGCAGGGACTGCCCAGAATGGCCCAGGCCCCGGGAAGCAAGAGCCTGTGACACTGCCCCCAAGTCTTCACCTGCAGATCCTCAGCATCCCCGGCTGGAAGTACAGTTCAAACCACACGGTGCACATGAAGACTCTCCAGAAAGGTGAGCCGGGTGTTCAGGCTCATCCTTCCCGCGGCAGGTCAGCCGGACCCCGAGCCCACACCCGACAAATGGGCTCTCCTCGGAGCTGTCCGAGCTCTGACAGGTCACCTGGTTCCCCTGGCTGCCGAGTGAAGAGACTGGGGCCCAAGAGAGGGCAGGGACGAGAGGGGTGCCATTGGGCCAACAAAGACCATGTACGGGGAAGCCCCATGAGGACGTCAGGGGGGGCCTCCTGGTGGAGGAGACAACTGCCGGGAGCCGACTCAACG
This sequence comes from Catagonus wagneri, assembly GCA_004024745.2. Classification (NCBI taxonomy): domain Eukaryota; kingdom Metazoa; phylum Chordata; class Mammalia; order Artiodactyla; family Tayassuidae; genus Catagonus; species Catagonus wagneri. Next base: position 830,818 of record PVHT021183711.1, read on the forward strand.
TCTGGCCAAAGCCCCTGCTGCACCTTATCTGCCCCTTTCGACTCAAAGGCAGAACTGACTGTGCCTCAGCCACCTCCTGTTCCCAGAGACCCAGCAGGGCTGGCACACGCCCATGTAAGTGTCCTCAGAATTAGGAGCGAGAGGAAAAGGAAGAGGCAGAGGCCACATACCACTTTTGTCCCCAGTGAAGTGGGTATCAGAGGCTGTGGCTCAATCCTGCAGCCATGTGGCTTCTACCACTGACTTCTAGCGTCACCCCCCCTCTCCTATCGCGGGGAAGGCAGCGGGCGAAGCCTCACCTGGGGCAGCAGGTCCTTGCCAAGCTCACTGAGAATATGCCTCCTGGTGGCAGGTACCAAAGCGGAGGGGGAGGGGCTGGGCTTTGCAGGTCCCTGCGCCTGGGAGAGGTGAGGGAGGGAGGGACCGGATGAGGGGAGCGTCAGTGGATGGCCGGAGTGTCCCCCGCTCCCCGGACCCTGCAACCCTGGCACCACCCTCACCACCATCACTGTCATCCGCCGGAAGGTCTCGTCTGTTGCTAGAGTCCAGCCCCCATCCACGGCCCTAGAAGGCCAAGAATTGATTCTGCCAACCTCTTGTGCTGCGGTGACAACGAACCCCAGCCCTCAGTGTCCTAACACAGCACACGGTCATTCTGCCCCTCTGTCAAGTGTCCGGTGGCGGTCAGCAGGAAGGCCCCGCTCATTTTGCTGCCAGGGACCCAGCAGATGGAGGCTGTATTGCCACACAGTCACGGAGGCAGGAGAAGGCTTCCATGGGGGGGGACACGTCACCTCTGCTCCCTGTGCACTGGCCTCGCAGGAGCATGGCCGCAGCACCCTTCACAGGGACAGAGAGAATAGTCCAGACAACTGGGAGTCTGGAGGACAGGCCCAGTGATGACCAGAATGGTGAATGAGGAATGAGACTTTCCAGACATCAGCATCGGCCCCCGTGTGGGTGGCGGGAGGCGTTAACCTCGGCTGGATCTGGGTTGGACCCTTTCTGTTCCTTCTGTTGCACACGAGCTGTGTGGCCTTGGAGAAGTACCTGTCCCTCTCTGAGCCTTAGTTGTATTGTCTGCCACCTGGGACTCATGTTAGCTGCCTCCCAGGGCGTTGGACGGTGGGAAGTGGCGGTGAATGTGTCAAGTATCAGGCACAGATGGGCCCTCACTGCCGCCTTCCTTCCGTCCCCAAGGTCGTTACAGAAAAGCCAAGGCAGACTTCCGCCAGGTCCTGCTGCGACTCCACCACCTGTCTGAGGTTGAGGAGCATCCTGGCCTGTCCCAGCCTGTGACAGTGAATCTGCAGGTAACCGCTCATAGGCGCCCGCCCCGGGTCCCAGTTCTCCCTCAGTGGATCAGCGCCCCCAGCCCGAGCAAACGCACACGAGGGAGGGAAACCCTAAATGGCACAGTCCTTTCGCAGATGCCACCTTGGCCAAAAGCTGCATCAGGGTGATCGTGGAAAGGAACGAGTTTCGGACTCTGGGGTCCCCGCCCTCCCTTGTGGTGGCCCTCTGGATTTCTCAGTTATTGTGACACACGTGTGTTTTGTTCGTTCCTCACTTATTCTAGGGATAAATCTGTTTATACAACACACGTGCTATTTGGGGGATCAGAAAACAAAATAGATTTTGCACAGCCTTCCGAGTGGGTGATCGGAGTCGCTCAGCCCCGGATGTGAGTCTGGGCACCTGCACTGGGCGTCCTGGGCCCCCTGGGCCCTGGGCCTCCGTCTCCTCACCTGTGAAGGCAGGTGAGAGTCTTTGCCCACAGGGCTGCTGAGAGGCTGTGCTGCGGTGATGGGCACGCAGGTGCCTGGTACCAAAGGGGTCAGCCGATCTCAGAGCCCCCGGCCCCGCTCTGTGCTCCCTCCCCTCCCGGTTCTGACATCGTCCTCTGACCTCCAGTAGCAGGTGAGGTTGCTGGCGCCCAGCCCACAGCCACGTCTTTTCCCCAGAGGCTGTACGGAGCTGTCGCCCCCTCCCCAGTTTCTGTTCTCTGTGGGGCTGTGAGCTCTTCGCCCATCAGCTCACAGAGAAGTTCTCTAAATCTCTCCTGTTGCTCTGGGTGCGTTGACACCTGTGTTCCCTGTGGAATTTGGGAGAAGGCCAATAACGCAGCCCAGCGCCTTCCCTGTGGTGCGTCCGGCTTCCTCCCTGTCACAGCTCTTACCACCGCAGAGGTGCAGGGCGGCCGTCTCCTTCCTCACTGGCTCCCACCCCGACGGTGGGTCCCTGGAGAGCTGAAGGCAGGGTGGGCCCCTGTGCCCGGCAGGCCCTGGCAGAGGGCGTTCATGGGCACAGGCCAGGTGAAGCATAACCTTGAAGCCAGTCACCCTGTGCCTCGCGTCGAGCAGGAGAGAGCGCCGGGGCTCGGCAGGGATGACGGTCCGGCGGGCATCACAGCTCCTTCTCCACGTGGGCGCACGCGGGCAGGGCAGCAAGGGCGTTCATCAGTTAGGAATGTGTTTGGTAAAAGTGACAGCAAAGGCGCCAGGGGCAGCTGGCACGGGGCACGGGGAGCAGGCCTTCTCATGTAGCAGAGGTGTCCTGGATGGCGTGGCTGTGAGCAGTTCCACTGCCCGGCACTGTCATCACAGACCTGGTCCCCTCAGCTGTCCATCCACGCCCTTCCAGCCTTCATGGGGGCACCGGCCTCGGGAGCAGAGGTGAAGGCAGAGGGGCGGCCGCGCCAGAGCCCCAGGCTCCACGCTCTCTCCTTCCTCCAGCACAGGGAGGCGTCTGCAGAACAGCCCCCACTGGTCAGCAGACTGTCCTTTCCTTACAGTGGACAGAAAGCGGTGCCTGCCTCCCTTCTCTGCTTGGGAGCTTGGGACGGTGCTTATTTGGGAAAAGAGGATGGCGAGCGTGACTGACTTCAGCCTGGGGCCACACAGGCCTCCACCCCAGCAACCCCGGGAGCTGGGGACTCGAAATGGGGGCAGCTGCTGCCTGGCCCCCGTCCCTCCTGTGTGAAGTGGCGCTGCCCGTCCGGCCCAGGAGGACTGGCTCTGAGAATGAAACGCAGGAGGACGCTGAGCCCCGGGCCGTGGCGTGGCCGCCCCTGCTGCTGGTCCGTTCTCTGCTCAGATCTGGGGCCTCGGCGGCTCACCCCTCCCTGTGCTCCTGTCCTGCAGTCGGTGCTGCGAGGGCTGGGCTCCGTGGTGGCGGTGGAGGAGCGCTTGCTCACGGGGACCTGGGACGTGAGCAGCCTGCGCCGCTGGAGATGGAGGACCGAGGCCGGCACCCACGGCAGAGGTTCGCGCCGCCATCCCGGCTCAGTCCCCTCCAGGGGTTCCCAGGTGGCCTCTCAGCCAGGCTCCAGAGATGGACAAACTTGACTCAGATCCCAGCTCTGCCCCCTAAGGCCTGTGTGACCTTGAACAGGCAGTGCTCCTTCTCTAGGTCTCAGCCTTTTTGAATCTATTGCGCAGGTTAAGGATGGGTTCAGGTCAGTCTCCGCTTGCGAGGACTCCACACAGGCCGTGTGTGTGTGTGTGTGTGTGTGTGTGTGTGTGTGAATTCAAGACCACGCAGCTTAGGTGAGCCCCAAACATTCAAGAGTGACCCCAGGGGTCAGCTGTCTGCCATACCCCATGTCACTCTGCACACCCCACAGTTATCCCCATGAACCACAGGCTGCTTTGCGCCCCCTAGTCCCTGCCCGTGCTTTCCCTCTGCCTGCGATGCCCTGTCCCCTCCCACCGGGCTGGCTCCCGCACTTGCCAGCCCCGAGTCCAGGGTTGAGTGTGGTGCCTCCTCTGCTCGCCCCTCTCCGTCATTTCACTCTGACCCTTTTATTTCCTCTTCATCTACTGCACAGTGTAGCCTGTGCATATAAGGAGACATGTGGTCAGCGTGTGCTCCACAGACGGATGGAAGGATGGTTGGTTGGAGAAAAGGATATTAAGAGGGCAGAAAGGGGAGTTCCTATTGTGACTCAGCGGTAACAAACCTGACTAATATCCATGAGGATGCAGGTTCGATCCCCGGCCTCACTCAGTGGGTTAAGGATCTGATGTGGCCATGAGCTGTGGTGTATGTTGCATATCCTGCGTTGCTGTGGCTGTGGCTGCGGCTGCGGTGTAGGCTGGCGCCAACAGCTCCAATTCAACCCCTAGCCTGGGAACTTCTATATGCAGCAGGTGTGGCCCTAAGAAGTCCAGAACAGCAACAACAAAAAAAACCCAGAAGGAAAAAAAGTAGATGGATGTTAGACTGCTGGATTATTTGGTGGCGCTGGATGGAAAGATGGAAGGAGGAGAGGATGGGTGGTGGGTGAATGGAAGGAAGGAAAGAGGTGGAATGTGGAGAGCCGAGTGGATGGAACTTGGATACACAGAAGAATAGACAATAGAAGGCTGGATGTATGGGTGGGTAGCTGATGGATGGATGGAGGATGGACGGATAGAAGGAAGAGAGCTGGATGTGTGATGGATGGATGGAAGGGTGGGTCAGTGTTGGGTGGATGGATTGATTGGGTGGGTGGATGGATGGATGGATGGATGGAAGGGTGGGTCAGGGTTGGGTGGATGGATGGAGGGATGGATGGATGGAGGGAGGGATGGAAGGGTTGGCGGATGAAGCCGGAACTCCAGGGTGAGACTCCTGTGCAGCACTGGATGAAGGATGGGGCCCCCTAGTGGCCTCTGTGAGAAAGCTCTTAGTATCGAGTGTCGCGCTCCATGGGGATATGAGGCCAAGTGTGGCCGGGACCACTTGTATATGTGCCCCCTGTGGCTGGGCCGCAGAGAACCCACAAACGGAAGAGGCCACAGACAGTGGGGACTCAGGGGGGGCAGCCAGGGGCCATGAGCACATGGGAGCCACAAGAACGAGGCAGGAGCAGTGTTGTGGAGGGGATGCTGGGGGGAGGTGGCCTGGGGAAGCAGGAGGCTCCGCTGGGCAGTGCTGGACAGACCGCCTCTGCTCCCCCAGGTGGCTCCGGACACCCTCGCCTCCCCGGGGAGACCCCACCGTCACCATCCACCCCAAGGAAATCCGGACCTTCTTCATTCACTTTCAAGAGCCGTGAGCCCTTGGCAGATTCCGTGGCCCCAGGACGCAGAAAGGCTGCCTGGGGGGGCGGGGGGGAACAGCTGCCAATCTGGTGGCAACAGATGAATGGATTGGGGGTGATGGGATTTCTTAAATAAAAAGTGCATTAATGGCTTGTTTCTTCTCCTGCCCACTCGAGCCAGCCTTCTGTTCCCTCAGCGTGCCCACCCTTCCCCCTTCATTTGCAAGTGTCAACCACAGGAAGCTCTCCTAAAGACAGAGGGAATGTCCACAGTGCTTCCAAAATTCATCTGCCTGCAGGCTTGTCGGCTCTCACCAAGGTCATCAGAATTTACCGTGGCCCTACTGTGTGCTGGTACCTTCACAGGTTCCTCCAGGCCTGGAGAAACCTCTGCGTGGGGCACGGCTAAACCCACAGTAATGATGAGGGAGCTGCAGGGCTGGTGGTTGTATACGGCCAAGCTGAGATCCAACACCAGGCTCCTACCCTGTTCCAGGCACACCTGCCAAACAGAAAGGCCCTATAGCCCAGGCCTTCAGAGATGAGAGCAAACCACGGAGCAGATGAAACAGAAAACAGCATTTATTAGAATTATTAATAAGAGAGCTGTAACTTCCACTCCCAGGTATGTGCCCAAAGAATTGAAAATATTCATCAAGCAGAAGCCAGTCAGTGCAAATTAAAGGCAGCATTAGTCACAATCACCAAAAGTTGGACCTAATTCAAGTGTCCAGCCACAGTACCTGGAATTACAATACTTGCCATATATATGCAGTGTAATGTTACCTAGCCTTGAAAAGGAGCAAAGGATCTTGCAAACATACTCAGCAAAGGAAAGCAGACACAGAACAATCCATACTGTGCAGTCATGCCTATAGGCAGTCCAGATATTCTAGTATATCGGAGCCCTCTGGGACCCACCCCCCGTGTCTTGGGGACCTCAGCCGCCCCTAGTGTAAGGTAACTGCTGTACTGAATTCGTGTCCCTATTTCCCCGGCTTTGCTTTACTGCCAGGGTTCCTACACAATACAAGTTTCATGACAATAAAACGTAGCCTAACAGTTCAAGTTGGGAGGTTTGGCCCCCGGAGAGAGATCGTCAGTCAACGAAGAGTGTGTGCATCAGCTTTCCAAAGGCTGCCGAAGCAGAGGACCACAAACTGAGTGGCTTAAGCCACTGAAAAGTGCAAAATCAAGGTGTTAGCAGGGCTGGTTCCTTCTGAATCTGGGTGAGAATCTGTTCCTGGCCTCCCGTCCTAGATCCTGGGGATTTGTGTTTCTGAAAATCAAAACAAAGCAAAGCAAAATAAAACAAAAGAGATCAGAAAGCTGTGGCTCCAGTATTACCTTTAGTCCTTGAGGAGGAACTAAAGGTCCTTGATTTTGTTTTATGGTTAAGCTATTATTGTTTTTCCTTCCTTCCTCCCTCCCTTCTTTCCTTCCTTATTTCTTCTTTCTTTCTTCCTTTTTTTAATGTAATGATTTTTATTTTTCCATTATAGCTGGTTTACCGTTTCCTGTCAAGTTTTCAACTGTGCAGCGTGGTGACCTGGTTAAGCACGCATATATAGATTTGTCGTGTTTTTTCTTTCTTGGCTGCTTTCCTTTGTTTCCACATTTTCTCAGATTAAACTTGCTCCTTGGAACCCAGGGAGGACCTCGCTGCACCCGAGGAGAGGCCACGGAGCGTGGGCGGTCTCTTCCAGAGGAAACTCCGCAGTTTCATGCGTGGTTTCAATTCCCCATTTTCTTCAACGCGCCTCCACGCTGGGCGGGACGGGGACGGTGACCACTCTGACTATTTCTTGCCGAGGTGGGATGAACTCAATTTTTTCAGGTTTAAAGGACTTTCCTGTTAAAGAATTCTCGAGTTCCAGGCTTACTGCCAATGTGTTATATTATGAAGACTTTGCCTCGCTCTTTGATTGCTTGTCGCAGGACAAGGACAACCATTTTAAAATTAGGAGGCATGTTAGAATGAGGACAATGATCACAATACACCCCTACAGCACTCTCTGAAAGACTCCTTTTATTCCAGATGGCAGCCAGGAAAATAAGTTTTGGAGGAGGTCCCTTTGTCTGCCATCTGTAACCAAGCAGCCTTTGGAATTCGTCTATTCACGTAAGCTTCAAGTTCTCCAGGGGTATTAATATGTATGTGACAGGAGCTATTAGCCACTACATATGTCTCCATTTTTTTAGACAAAAAGTATAATTTAAAGCAATTTTCGGGGCTTTGCTTGTGGCGCAGTGGTTAAGGATCTGGTGCTGTCACTACAGTGGCTTGGGTCACTGCTGTGGTGCGGGTTTGATCCCTGGCCTGGGAACTTCTGCATGTTACTTCCCCCCCCACCGAAAAAAAAAAAGCAATTTTGTTGTCTAGTACTATTCTAGCTGCAGAATCTAATGCCTTCTTCTGGGAGGCTATGGCTTCAGCTGTTTCTTTTGTCACCACTATTCCTAAAAAGACAGTTTACAAAAGGACACATTGTGACCAAGAGGCTGTAGTTGGCAGCTGTTAGCAGATGTTGTTTTGAGAATGGTTAATGGTGTCCTTGAGTCTGATACAGTTCAGGAAGTTCAGGTCTTCAGTGATACAGGAAGGTGTCTGAAACCATGTGCCTGTCGGATACCCAGGTCCACTGTGGAGGCCGGAACCACAGTAACTCCGTGTGGATTTTTTTCATGCATTCTTTTCTTTAATGTTTAAAGCAGGCGTCCAGTGCATGTTTAAAAGGCCTAAAATTCCAGTTAAATCGTGGATAAGTGGGAATGACGTTACTGCACTGCAATTCGTGATTGTTTCCTCCATTATTTTCCTGTTGTGTTTGCAAATCTGTCAATAGTGTGCATTGATGATCACAATATTTTTCCCTCGATGCTAGCTGGTTGCTGCCCGCCCTGGGCCTTTCATGTCCCTCAGCAACAGGCCTATTTTTGTTTATATATTCAGTGTCCTAGTTATTCACACTGGGGTGGGGGAAATGAATCTGACATGGTGCAAAAGCCTGTTTCTCTTCCACACGGCCCGTATTATCAGAAACAGACTCCCAGACAGAACCACAACCCAGTGCTCAGCGATCGCTCGGGGTCACAGCGTGAGGATGGAAGGTTTTCTACATGCTGTCGGCGCTGATCACGCCCTGACATCCTTGGTCAAAGAGCAGAGTTGCAGTTACTGCTCAGGTGGTTCTTGGAGGGCTGGGATTCCTTGACCCAGGGGAGGGAATTCAATTAAATTGGTGCTTCTCTCAAAACCAAATGGCCAAGTCCTATGCCTTCCCACTGTCCCTAAAAGGAAAAATTCCAATCGAGGAAAACCCAGTAAAAGAAGCTATCCTGGTGTCCTCACAGATGAGCTTACACCGCTTACCAGAGACGTCTTACACATGGGGACCAGAACCCCAGTTCCTTCACCACAGAATCAAAAACGCTACGGCTACTGGGAACACCCGTGAGAAGCAAGTGTTCAAGCCTGTCCCAGGGACAAATAGCCTCAGGCAGATGTGTTCCATGATCTGCGGTTGACCCAGAGCCAGTGTATCGTGGGCAAGATGCCACTTGGAATAGGAGCCCCATCTGTGTCTATATCTACTATAGGGTTTTTTATTTGCTTGTTTGTTTTTGGTTTTTTAGGGCAGCACCCACAGCATATGGACGTTCCCAAGCTAGGAGTCGAATTGGAGCTATAGCTGCTGGCCTACACCACAGCCACAGCAAGGCCGGATCCTTAACCCACTGAGTGAGGCCAGGGATCAAACCTGCATCTTCATGAGTACTAGCTGGGTTCCTTCACCGCAGAGCCACGTAGGGAAACCCTACGATGGGTTTGGGGATTGCCGTTATCATGAGGCTCACATATGCGACCCGTATTTTGAGCTGATAGTCACTTAAGTGCAGGCAGTCTCCCCCTGTGTTTTATGTTTTTGATGTCATATTTTACATCTGTTTTATTTTGTGTATTCCTTAACTACTTTTGTAGATAGAGTTGCTTGCTTTCCTTTTGTCTTTTGACTTTCATACTAGTTTTTTATGTGCCTACCCACTGTCCTTACCCCGTATTGCTCTTTACCAGTGGGATTTTTCTTCTTTCATATATTTTCTTATTTCTAGTTGTGCTTTTTCTTTTGTGCTTAAAGAAGACTTTAATATCCCCTGTAAAGTCAGTTTAGTTGTGATGAACTCTTAGTTTTTCCTTGTCTGGGAAATTTTCCTATCTCCTTAAATTCTGAATAACCTTGCTGGGGAGGGTATTCTGGCTTGTAAGTTTTTCCTTTCAGCATCTTAAGGAAATCTTTCTACTCCCTTCTGGCCTGTGAAGTATCTCTTGAAAAATTAGCTAATGGTCATGTGAGGTTGCCCTTACTCGTCATGAGCTGTTTTTCACTTGCTGCATTTAAAACTCTTCCTTTATCATTGACATGCATCATCTTAGCTGTAATATGTCTTGGTGTGACTCTTTCAGCTTCACTCAGACCTCCTGCACTTCCTGAACCTGCGTGTCTGTTTCCGTTCGCAGCTTAGGGAAGTTTTCAACCATTATTTATTCATACAAGTTTTCAGTCCCTTTCTCTCTCTCTCTCCTCCTGTATCCTTGTAATGGAAATGTTGAGATTCTAACACCTCTGGGACCTCTTTAACACCCAGAGGTCCCTTAAAATATGCTCATTAAATTTTTTTCCCCCACAATTCTATTTACCTAAATGATTACCTATTCTTTGGAGAGCTTGACTTCATCTGCTATTGATCCCCTCTAGCAGTCTTCATTTAAGTTATTGTATTATTTAGCTCTGAGGGTCTCTTTCTTATACTTTAAAACATTTGCTGAAGTTCCTACTGAGTTCATCTCTTCTTCTTCCAAGTTGGGGAGCATCTTCGTAACCACTGATTTAAAATTTTTTTTTGCCTTTTTTTTTTAATCTAGAGCCACACCCGCGGCATATGGAGGTTCCCAGGCTAGGGGTCTAACAGGAGCTGTAGCCACTGGCCCTCACCACAGCCACAGAAATGTAGGATCTGAGCCGCGTCTGCAACCTACACCACAGCTCACAGCAACGCCGGATCCGTAACCCACTGAGCAAGGCCAGGGATCGAACCCGCAACCTCATGGTTCTTAGTCAGATCTGTTAACCACTGAGCCACGAAGGGAACTCCTAAATATATTTTTTTTAATCAGGTGTATTACTTATGTCCATTTCATTAGAGTTTTTTCCCCAGAGTATTATCCTATTCTTTCGTTGGGAGCAGATTCCTCTGTCTCCTCATTTTGTTTGGCTTTCGCGTTTGTTTCTATGAATTAGGCAAAACTGTTCTCTCTCGCATTCTTGGAGGAATGGACCTGTGTGGGAGAACCCCGCCTGCAGACTATGCAGGCCAGGCGGCTTAGGCAGGCCAGCTGCAGCTGGAGCGGGCACGGTCCAGGGAGAGTCTGAGGACACCTCCTCACAGTGTGGCTGTGAGGGTGACTGGAGCTGTGGCTAGAGCCGGCTCAGGTCAAGGGCAGTAGCTGAGTGATTCAAACAATGGTACACGCCGGTGCCGTGAAGAGAGTTCTAGCAAGTCCCTGCCCGTGGAGCAGATGCTCTTTGGTAAGTACTTGAATTTCCTTCCCATACAGTCCAGGTGCCTCCCAAACTACCATCTTTTTGCTGCGTCCGGGTTACACGAGTCTGCACCCGGGCCCCTCAGTGGTACCCCTGCTTTCTGAGGGCACCACACCTGGGGTGGGGTTCCTGCGGGTGCTCCGTCTCCACCTTCCCTACCCATTGCTCTGTGCCCCCTGTGCGCGCAGACGTGGCTAAATCGGCCTGCCGGCCTCCTCCAGGAGGAACGGCTCTGCATGTAGGTATTGATTATATGTGTCCACCAGAGGCAGTGGGTTCAGCATCTTCCTAGGGCCCAACCTGGGATCCATGTACAAATTTTCACCGTCTTGATGGCACCGTGGGTCCTGTTAAGAAAGGAAGCAGGGGAGCTCCCGTCACGGCTCTGTGGTAACAAACCCGACTAGGACCCATGAAGATGCGGGTTCAATCCCTGGCCTCGCTCAGTGGGTTAAGGATCCGGCATTGCTGTGAGCTGCAGTGTAGGTTGCAGATGCAGCTCAGACCCTGTGTTGCTGTGGCTGTGGTGCAGGCTGGCAGCTGCAGCTCCAATTCAGCCCTTAGCCTGGGAACCTCCATATGCCACCGGTGTGCCCCCCCCCAAAAAAAAAATGGAAGGAAGCAGGATGCAAGGAGCCTGGGGCCAGATGGAAAAAACCTTGGGAGTGAGACAAATGATTTTAGGCGTGCGATCTTAGGCAAGGACATCATATTCCAGCCCTTCAGACCCAAGAGGACAGACTCCGTCCCCAGCCATCTCCTTTCCAGACCAAATTCCCCTGGTTCCTCATGTAGTCATTCAACAAATGATTTCTAAGCACCTTCTATGTGCCAGCTCTGTGCTCCACCCCAAGGCCAAAAAGACAAGCCCCAGTTGAACACTTTCCAGAACTGGCCACAGGGAGAACCGGGAGCTCATGCCCCAAGTCCACGCTGAGGCCCAGTGTCCAAGGTATAGGGAGAGCCGGGGGCCAGCGGGGCAGGGTGGGGCGATTCTGCGGCTCCCTGTGTCCCCAGGCCTCAGCTTCCTCATCTGTGAAATGAGCCAACGGCCTCACGAAGACCAGGGCCATGGATTTTGTGCCCCCACGGGTTCCAGCACTGCCAGCAAGCCCAGTGCCATTGAGGATCTAGCTGCTGAACGCATGAATCAGCATGACCCGGGCGTAGTGGCGATAACACACGTGAACCCAGGTATTCGTCTAAGCTCTCAGATGATCCTCCCTGGGGGGACTTGAGGAGGACAGTCGCACCCCAGCACACTCCCTGGCCAGTTCTGGGAGTTGGCCTTGGTGACTTGCAGGGTCTACGTCACAATTTTTCTGGACAGAAGGGGCCCAGGCTCCAGCCCCAGGCTTGCAGTTCAAGGCCCAGTGGGTGACCACTTCCTCTGTTCCCAGAAGCAGCCAATTATATTTGTGGTCACAGCCGGGTTGATGCGTGGAGCTCAGAGGATTGCATCCTGGGCTCGGAGCGAGGGAAAGCAGTCTGGGCTGAGATCTGTCAGAAAGAGCATTCCACAGCACTAATGATTTGTAGTTATTCAGCTTGATTATAATTAATTACTATTAATTATATTATTAATTAATATTATAATGGTTTGTAATTATTATTCAGCTTATTGGGTCAGGCTGATCACGTGTCCCAGAGATGCACAGGCCCCAGTGCTCCGTGCTGGCGCCTCAGTCCTGCTTCGCTGTGGCTCGCAAGCAGGCGATGTTGGATGGCTTGATGGCAGGCGCGGCTAATGTGACCCTTTTTTTTTTTTTTTTTT